>SJYB01008876.1:0-11932 GCA_006408585.1 Antidorcas marsupialis | reverse complement strand
CCCCCCTTATTAAAAGAGCTCTCTGAGATTTAGGTTCAGATTTAATCATATAGCATTCTTGTGCATATATGAAAGGGAAAAGATAAGAAAAATAAATTGAAGATATTGCTAAAATTTCTCAGTGTGACTCTCCCGAATAAATCATTTTTGATCGAAGTCATTATTTTCATGTTTTTCCACGGAATCGTCATCTCTGCTAACAAAGGAGCTGATGATGCTGTGCTTTTCAAGTGTCCCTTGTTGTCTCGGGACTTTCATTCCAGGTCACTGGCCCCTTTCTGCAAGTTTTTAAGGCGTTTGTGAAGGCAGTGACAACCCCATACAGTTATCGCGTGGCAGTCAGTAATCGGCCCAATTCAGAGATGCTATATGGCAGGAGGGCTTCCCAAATGGCTCAGTGGTAAAGAATCCAGCTGCCAATGCAGGAGATGCGGGTTCAGTCCCCGGGTAGGGAAGATCCTCTGGAGAAGGAAATGGCAACTCACTCCAGTATATTCTTGCTTGGGAAATCCTATGGACAGAGGAGCCTGGTGGGCTATGTCCATGGAGGTCACAAAAGAGTCAAGACACAACTGAGTAAGTAAGCAGCAACAAAGTAGACTGTTAACTAGATCTCTTAACTGGACTACTAAAATCACCTCTTAACTGGTTTGCCCGACCTTAAACCCTCCCATTTCATTGCCAGAATTACCTTTCTAAAAGGAGATGTGATTAATTCCCTGCTCAGAAATCTTCAATGGCTTCTAGTTGCCAAATATAAACAACAAAGAACAAATCCTATTTATTTAATACCAGGCACTCAGCTGTCATACACCAGGCACTAAGGTACACACTGTACTTGCATGTCTCTTTAATTTCTACAAGAATATCCTAGAAGCAGGAGGTATTTATTAGCCCCCATTAATCCCATTTTATTGACAAGAAAATTAAGGTCCAAAGAAACTCAATAACATGTCCAAGTTGACACCACTAAGAAATTATAAAGTTGGGAGTCTAAACCAACTGAAGCAGCTCACACGGCTTGTGAAGAAGCCCTTTGACATCCGGTCCCATGCTCTGCCTCAGCCCCTTACCTCTTCACTTCCTGAGCAGAGGGCACTCAACTCCTGTGGGCCTGTTTTGCTGTTCTTTCTGCCGAGCACTTTCACTCCTCTCTCCTGCTTAGCTGCCCCTTCCTCTGGGAAGTACCCCCTGCTCTGGGTGGCTGACTTTCACCCTGTGTCTCACCTGATTTTCACCCTGGCTATGCCTCTGTGATTGTTCTTCCTCTCTCTCCCCCAGTGCCTTGCAGATAGTAACATTTTTGTGGGTTTAATCGATTCTTTTTGTGCACATGAGGAAATTGTCCAGAGCACCCCAGGCCCTGTTCAAGGTCAGCGGCTGGCTGGCGAGTGTCAGGGCTGGGACAGCACCCCACTCCCACTCCTACTTACTCCTGGCTCTTTTTCTGCATCTTTGTCATAGTCTCTTTCCCCTGGGATCGCCGGCCTCCTTCTCCAGGACAAAAAGCCTGGCTGCTGTCCAAGGCAGGATAACGCATCAATCACCCCCCATCCAGTCTCCTTGGGGAGTTTCCTTCCAGGCTTGCATCTCAGCCCCAGGTGAACAGAGGAAGCTTGGTTCCAGGGCCTCTTTCTTGTTCCTCCCCATCTTAAGGAGCTGCTCTAGGGGCCTCCTGGTGACCTGCAAAGTTGGCCACATGCCCTGGGAACGCAGAGAAGGGGACAGGGTGGTCGTACCCTCCGCACAGCTCTCGTGGCCGAGCAGCGTGTGTTGTCAACAGCTTCCATTCCAGCAGAAGGAAATTCGAATGCGACTCTCACCAGGGCGCAAAACTGTGTCAGCCTCTCAGCCTCTTCTGCTTAGCCCTCACTCACTCACAACAGCCACAGAGGCCCTCCTCCTGGTCCTGAAACAAGCCTGCTGGTTCCTCTGCCTGGAAAGCTGGCTCCAGGATTCAAGTCACCTTCTTAACGTGGCCTTACCTAATCCTCAGACTAAACTAGGCCCCCTCTCTCAGCCACCTTGGGCTTCCCCAGTAGCTCAGCTGGTAGAGAATCTGCCTGCAATGCAGGAGACCTGGGTTCGATCCCTGGGTTGGGAAGATCCCCTGGAGAAGGAAATAGCAACCCACTCCAGTATTCTGGCCTGGAGAATTCCATGGACTGTATAGTCCATGGTGCTTGTCTGGTTCTGTCATTTTGCTTCTTTATTTGTTACCATATTTACTGTCTTGCTTACCCTTACCTAGAATACAAGTCCACAGAGTAGGGCCCATGGCTTTGTCTTCAGCTCCTGGCACAAGGGTTGGGACTCTATAAAGTTTCATGAAAGAACCAAACAACTGCTTCATAAGCTTCGATGTAAGGCAGCAGGTCCCCTCAAACACTGCTCTTTAGAAAAGAGCAAGTTGCTTTCTATCTGGGTCTCTGTGAGGCGTCTCTCATATCAGAGGCGCTGTGTGAGTCACTTTATACTGAACAATAGCCATATGAGGAGACCCACTGCCCCAAGAAGACCCCAGTCGAGGCCTGTCACCCGACTGAATCAGTAACAAAGGCAGGAAGAAATTTAAAACAGATTTAGTTATTCCCAGGAATAAGAGTCACAATAGCAAACACTGAGAGTCAAAAGCAGTATAGCACCTGATATGTTGTGGAAACCATAATTATAAATTGACCCAACTACTTTTTCGCGTGCTAAGTCACTTTAGTCATGTCCAACTCTGCGAGACCCCATGGACTGTAGCCGGCCAGGCTCCTCTGTCTGTGGGATTCTCCAGGCAAGAAAACTGGAGTAGGTTGCTGAGCCCTCCTCCAGAGGATCTTCCCAACCCAGGGATTGAACCTGCATCTCTTATGTCTCCTGCACTGGCAGGTGGGTTCTTTACCACTAGTACCACCTGGGAAGCCCTAACTATAGAAAATACGTAAACGACAAAGACTTACTACCTAACACAGGGAACTATACTTAATATAATCACCTGTAATGGGAAAGAATCTGAAAAAGAATATATGTGTTTAACTGAATCATTCTGCTGTTCACTTGAAACTAACACAACGTCGTAAATTAACCATGTTTCAATTTTTTTAAACTGACACAACTGATAAAGAAGGATCCTAATGATCTAGGAAATGTACTTAGGGCTCCAAATAGAAATTTGAGAGATGGCCGCATATCCAGGCTTACAAAATCTCCCATAACAGAGATGAAGTGTGTGGAACAGAGATGGAAGGCAGTGTGCTCTGAAACACCACGCTAAGCAACTCGACTCGGAAAGTGGCTCTGGAGAAGGCAAAGACACTTTCATCAAAGAGTCGTGTGAAACTTTGGGTAAACTCTGCCTTTTGAAAAAGAAAAGGTTTTTCAAAAAAGAATACATGGTCTTACAGCCTGTGACTGAAAATAAGCAAGCATAACAAACAAGCACGCTTATAAGTAAACGTGACTATTTTATCTAGGTCCTAAAGGCTTACATACATAAATTAGCCAAGTGTCTTTGGTTTGCCCTCATTGGGAAAATGAGAGATCACTCTGAGGATCGCCTTCTACTCAGACACATTGAGAACTTCCTACGGGCCAGGTACCGTGGAAGGGCATGGGGCTTGGCGGAAAAATCGAGATACATGTAATGCTATCCCTCAGGAGATGCTGAGGAAGCAGATGAGCAATGGCAGTGATGGTACAGCGTAGGAAGTTTTATCCGCGTGCAGAAGCTTTGCAGGAGCACACAGGAGGGGCAATCAGTGAAACAGAAAGCAGGGTCCTTGCTGAGCGGGTCAGGGTTTGGGGGTATAGCTTAGCATGGACCCCTAGGTGGTCCCTCAAAAGGGGCCCCTCACCACTGCGGTACTCATGACAAAGGTTTTCACTACTGTGGGTCCGTACCACAGCCCAGAAACCTGTGTGGGCTAGCCACAGAAAGGGGCTCCATCTCTCACAGGCTGACTCACATTGTCCAAATTCAGGGACTTGATGGATAAGCCTGGGGATGCCAGCACACTCAAGGAAAAATTGATCTGACCAGCCAGCATTCTGCCTAGCCATCAAGTTCACTCTGAGCAGAAGACCTATGAGGGACCTAATGCCAAAGTTCAAAAGTCTTTTTCCGTGAAAAAAAGCCAGAAAAATGTAAACCCTTTAGGCTTTGTGGCCTGAAGGTCTGACTACTACTCCACCAAAGCACCAACACAGAGACAATATGTAAACAAATAGGTGTGGCCCTGTGCTAAGACAACTTGATTTGCAAAAGCAGGAAGCTGCCTGCAAACTGTACTTTGCCCACCTCTCCCAGCCCCTTCCCCCATCCCCACAGAGGCAGCCCCCAGCACAGCGCTGAGTACTGTGAGCCCAGTAAGCAGTGAGTGTGCAATAAATATTTGTAGGCTGGGAATAGGATTCTCAGGGCTTTCTCCCTAAGTCTCTTGTGACTCCTTGGTTCCCATAAATTTCTTCTATTAGTGTAACCACTGAATGGAGCAGATGGAAGGAATCTAAAGAGGGAAGGGAGGCTGTGAGCTAGCATGATTTTCAAAGCTGTCCTGGCATTTACTTTGCAAATGGATTATTATTGCATGTGACTAAAGGCCTTTTTCAAAATGGCCTGAATATCCTCCTTAACTGGGGAGGTGCTTAGGAGACTGTGCCCTGGGCTGGAAGCCAAAGGCAATGCCTCTAGCTTTGCCTGCTCTAAGCCTTTGATTCCGGCATCTTGAGGGCAGGTATTTTGTGTCTCTCCCTGAAGCACCTTACTCAGAAAAGTAAGGAAAGTGAAGTCGTTCAGTTGTGTCCAGCTCTTTGTGACCCTGTGGACTGTAGCCCACCAGGCTCCTCTGTCCCTGGGGATTCTCCAGGCAAGAATACTGGAGTGCGTTGCCATTTCCTTCTCCAGGGGATCTTCCCAACCCAGGGATCGAACCCAGGTCTCCCACACTGCAGGCAGACTCTTTATCCTCTGAGCCACCAGGGAAGGCCCTAACTCAGGGCAGGGACTCAATGTTCTCTTGGTTTTAAGCTCATCTCTGGGGTTGTCCAATTGTAGGTGACTTGTTTCCTCTTTATATTTTCCCCATAACTCCAAATTTCCTACAACTGTTATGCTCAGAAACAATAAAATCAAAATCTTTGTTAGAACAAAATCAAAGAATTGGTAAAATAGCCAGAGCAATCCATCAGCTTTAGATGGACAGTCCCTGTTCCAGACAGATACGTCTTTCTGGTTGTAAATGAATAACTCTTCTTGTGACTAAGAAAAGGGACAAGAGCAGGCCAGTTCCGGTGGCACTAAATGCTGTTTGTCTTTGGGCTTCTAGGAAAAGATCGTTATCCTATTCATGGGAGCAAATAATGAAGACTATTTACAAATCCTTCCTGAGAATGTTCTCAACACCCAGGTTGCTGTCGAGGCTGTAGCAGGATTCTTGAGTCGACACCAGCCTCTGCTTTCAGAAAATTTGATCCAGAATTCTCCAGCACATTAAAGAATAAGGAGAGAAGAAAATATCATTGTCTCTTAAAAGGCAATTTTTCAAAAACTGACCTTCAGGAGTCTAAAATAGTGGCAATCTTACCAAGATTACGTCCCAGTTTTGGAAGAAAAACACTGCTCTTTCAGTGGCTTAAACTGTTTCAAACATCTCATGTTTATTCGTCCAATATCCAATGATATTGACTGGATATTGAACTTGGGGTTTTCAAGCCTGGCTGAGACTTAGAACTGCATACAGTGCTTTTCACATCTAGAAATTCCAGGGCCTCTTCCCAGACTGGGGGATGTGGAACTAGCAGGGACCCAGCATACATCCATTCATGGTGCTGAAGGCTAGCGCAGTGCCAGACAGAAAAGGGTTCCGTCAGTATTTGCTGAGAGAAGTTGGTTCCACGATCCTTCTGGGAAAGGTACAGGGAACTGGGGCCCTGGGGTTCTAGGAAAACTTACTTTTTTTACTGTTTCATTCCTTTGTACTATTTGCATATTTGCCATGCTTATATTTTTAAAGGGTCCATTTAATAAATAAATTTATCTATAGCTAAAATGGCTTAAATCCTGCTAAGTCAAAATAATAATTGTACTCTTTAAATTAATGAGATTACAAAAACCTGCTTTGTAAGATAAAACAGATTATGTCTGTTGTCTAAGTAATAGACAGTAACAGTATCCCTTAAGTATATCTTAAGGGATACTATGAAAATGAAAATAATAATTGCAGACATTTATTTAGTGCTTACTAAGTGCCAGGCCAAAACATGAAAAGCGTCTGTCTACAATGCGGGAGACCCGGGTTCGATCCCTGGGTTGGGAAGATCCCTTGGAGAAGGAAATGGCACTCCAGTACTATTGCCTGGAAAATCCCATGGACAGCGGAGCCTGGTAGGCTATAGTCCATGGGGTCGAAAAGAGTTGGACATAACTGAGCACATTCACGTTCACAATGCATTATATATATATATAGTACATACAATGCATTATATATATAGTATATAATTAAGCCCCTTTTTAACAGCTCTATGTGAGGTAGCCATGACACCATCTCACCTTTCCTGGGAACAAACTAAAGCAGAGAAACTGAGGCAGCCCCCAAGGGCACTGAGCAGTAAGGTAAGGGATGGAGCTGTGCGACCCAGAAGCCCACCCAGCAGTTGGACAGGTCAACACACTGTTTCAACTAACACATAAAACTAGAAACATCCTAGGACCCTTAATTAGTCTAATAAATAACTTCTCACAAGAAATTTCAGCAAATACTTGTGGACTGAACAAGCCAAGAACCATCCATGGACGCTCAGCCTGCCTCTTCTAAAAGAGAAACAGGGGAGGGGGGCAAGGGAGGAATCCCCCGGACTGCCACGCAGGGCAGGGACAGGAAAGCACCCTGAGTTTTCTCTAGTCTGGTTTGCAGTCTCTGCCCCCAGGGGACAGCATCTGCTCATCTCAGTGACCTCCACGAGCAGGGCTTTTGGTCTAGCCTAGCGTCAGGCTGGCACTTAGTAGGAACTCACAGTCAACGGGATGCATGGAGCAAGGGCTCTACCTGTGACCTACTGTGTATGAGTCCTGGTTGCCATGCGCAGCCATCATTATCCCCTATTTACCTAGGACTCACTTCTCAGTACTGGAGGGCTCTTTCCCACCCATTGAGAGAGGCAGCCACCCCATGGCCTTTGGAACATGACTCAGCCGACGCGCACAGGCTTTGTGAAAAGCCCTCAAAGATGGCCCACTCGGGGATGGGACAGGATGAGTGGTCAGGGTGTGGTGTGGGGGAGACTCCCCTTGCTCTTCCCTGACTCTTTAAGGATAAAGAGAGTAGTCAACAGTCCACTTGTGCAATTACAAAGTGAAAGTGAAGTTGCTCAGTTGAGTACGACTCTTTGCGACCCCATGGACTGTAGCCTACCAGGCTCCTCCATTTATGGGATTTTCCAGGCCAGAATAATGGAGTGGGTTGCCATTTCCTTCTCCAGATGATCTTCCTGACCCAGGGATTGAACCCGGATCTTCTGCACCGTAGGCAGATGCTTTACCGTCTGAGGAGAGACCCATTACAGTTCAAGAGGTCTGGAATTGCAGGGCAAATAGGGCTGCTAACATTTTCCCCCTAAAATCAGCTCTTTGGGGTCACACATTTGACAATGTTTCCCATCCTAGGCACACCTAGGCATTTGTGCAGATCTTCCGGGGTCCCCTAAGGGGGGTAATGCCATTTCAACAACAGCCGGCGAGTTAGAGCCCACGTCCAGAATCCCAGGATGAGAAGCCCCGGGAGACCGAAAGGAGAGCCTCTGGAACCTGGCATTCAGAGGCAGCCTGCGCCGGCAGCTGGCTCTGGGGGATCACCGGCTCCCTGGCGGGCCACACCCCCACCCCTCCCTGGCCCGCCCGGCGGCCCCGTACCTTGGATGGTCCTCTTGAAGAAAGCCTTGCAGGCCTCGCAGGAGGCCACGCCGTAGTGGTAGCCGGAGGCGATGTCCCCGCACACGAGGCACAGGCGCTTGGGGATGGCGTTGAGCATGTACTCGCACTTGATGGCCGAGTCCTCCATGAGGCCGCCGGCACAGTCCTCGTAGCCCTTGCGGCACGGGGTGCCTCCCAGCCCGGCGCCCGCGAACATGGGCGGCGAGTCCAGACCGTTGGCGTGGGCGCCCAGGGCTAGGCCGAAGCCGCCGCTGGCGTCCGACGAGCCGCTGGGGCTGTGGTGGCTGAGGGCATCGATCCCCGAGGACGGGCTGGACGGCTCGGTCTTGATGAAGGAGCCGCAGCTGGAGCCCAGGTGCCTGTCCTCTGCGGACATCCTGTTCAGCAGCCTGGGGACACAGAGAGTAGGAGTCAGCTCGGAGAGGGTGCGGTGGTGTGACGTCCCAGGAATTAGCTTTGGGCTCCGGGTACCGGGTGGGTGGGGTGGCTGGGAGGGGCCTTATGCTAGGTATTGGTGAGATAAAATGCTGGCGGGGGTGGGGGAGAGGTCAATTTCGCTGGGGGCAAAAAGAAAAAAACCCGCACAGGCCAGAGTGAGTTTCTGGCATTAGCCCCCCAGAACCTTCTGAGTCCTCAAAATGAAAACTACGTTTGATCAATAAACTTCAAATGAGGCACCCCACCCCTCTGCAAACTGCCTAAAGGGTTACAAAACGTGGTAACCTTCGGCCAAAATATCCGGCCAACCTTCCACGCAACAGTGATAGATTTGAAGTCCGAAGGCGACAGCCCTCGGACCAGACACCCTCAGAACCACAACTCAGTGACCCACTTCACCTGACCCCCTCCCCCCACCTCTCCCCAGGCAGCAGGTAACCCAGCCTTGGAGCTTCCCCTGAAGGCCACCATCACCGAGACTGGGGCCAGAGGTGCCAAGTCACCTGACCAGGGCAAGACGCAGGGCCTGTGTCCAAGGCATCAACCAAATTGGCTGCCTTCTGGGGACCCCCTCTGGCCGGGGCACATCTGGAGGGTGGTCCCAGGCCCCTCTCTCATTCCCCTCTGTCGCCCCAGAAGTGACTGTGCCTCCATCATGCAACACAAGGGAGCCCTCCAACCCCAACTCTGAGCATCACCCCGCTGATTCCTAACCTTAAGCTTCCACCTCCAAGCGCCCCTACCTCACTGCAGAGTCAAGGGAGCAAGAACAGCAAGGCAGGATCACCATAAAGGGTCATAAAACATTTCCCATAAGGAAAATCCCTCCTCCCAGATGGGTGGGTGAGAAGGCAGGCGAAGTACCAGGACCAGGGGAGGGGCTTCTCTCCCATGTGAGCAAGAAGACTGAAGGGCAGGGAAGTATACTCAGGGAAGCCCAGCCACAGCCCACACTCAAGAGCTCTGGGCCAGGCCGGCCCTGGAGTCAAGAGGCTGGGTAAGGGTCCAGTTGTCCATCTGTCCATGTCCTGGCCTCACCTAGTGGAGGTACAGAGGAGGCCAGGGCAGATGCCTGAGCAGCAGGTGGAAGTTAAGAAGGAAAGGTCCTGGAGAATGAAGGGGGCTGGAGAGGGTGGGAGTACAGCCCCGTTCATGGGAAGACGCCTGGCTCGGAGGGAGGGAGGGTCCCAATGCTGGAGTCCTACCTCCAATGATGCTCAAAGGTAGCCCCCTGTTTTCTGAGCAGCTCACTGAAGAAAGCATGGGTCCCCAAGTGGGGAAAGGGCTCTCCTATCACAACCACAAAGCCCACCCTCACAACACAACCTTGGCCCCACTTACCCACACCACCCAAGGCAGTCATGATGGGGAGGGGCCTCCCTTGTTCCCGGTCCCACTGATGATCTCATAGTCACTGCCCCTCCCAGGGGGCTGTTCCATCTGTCTACACTTGAACGTGTCCAGAGGCATTGCCCCGCAGACAGTTCTAATCAGAAGCTGGGAGCTCTCTCTGATAAGAAGGATAAAAGATCCCTAAAAGGCTACTACTGTCAAGAAATTTATTATCTACTGGAATGTAGTGTTTGAAGATAGAGGCTCTCAGGTCTCTCTGGTTTCAAACTGGATATTCCTGAGTCTTCTGAGATGCCTCTTCTGCTAGCTCCAAGTTTCCCTTACACTTCTGACTGGTGCCCTGTCATGTCCCCGGGCTCCACTTGGTCATCTGGCTCCGGTCCATCCATCAGCAGGCCCCTGGCGTGTCCTCAGGAAACACCATCGGCCTGAGCAGGCACAGAGGCGCCTGTGGGTTCACCCCCTACTATGCCCTTGCGCTGGGCCTGCAGGGAGAGTGGACTAGGTGCTCTTACATTTATAATCTCCTCCACTGCTACTTTGTTGTTCAGAGGCTAAGTCTTGTCTGACTTTGTGACCCCATGGACTGCAGCACGCCAGGCTACACTGTGTTTCACTATCTCCCAGAGTTGGCTCAAACGCATGTCCATTGAGTTGGTGATGCCATCCAACCATCTCATCCTCTGTCACCCCCTTCTCCTCCTGCCCTCAATCTTTCCCAGCATCAGCGTCTTTCCCAATGAGTCAGTTCATGCATCAGGTGGCCAAAGTACTGGAGTTTCAGTACTTTGAAACTGATAGAGCTTCAGCATCAGTCCTTCCAATGAATATTCAGGACTGATCTCCTTTAGGATGGACTAGTTGGATCTCCTTGCAGTCCAGGGGACTATCCAGAGTCTTCTCCAGCACCACAGTTCAAAAGCATCAGTTCTTCGGCGCTCAGCTTTATGATCCAACTCTCACATCCATACATGATTACTGGAAAAACCACAGCTTTAACTACAGGGACCTTTGTTGGCAAAGTGATGTCTCTGCTTTTTAACATGCTGTCTAGGTTTGTCACAGCTTTTTTTCCAAAGGGCAAGCGTTAGGGCTCTGCAGTTCCCAGAAGCATCCCAGGCCTGCGTGACGGGCACTGCAGGACAGGTCAGCTCCCAGACCTGAGCCCTCCTCCCTCAGGCTTGTGAGCGTCCAGAAATTTTGGAAGACACACTTGGAGTCAACAGTTATTATTGCAACTGCTATTTAGTGAGCACGTTTTATCTACCACCCACTTCAGATCTGTCCCTTGAGTGTAAAAGAAGCTCGTGCCCAAGGGAAGCAGTTGGAGAGCCCTACAGCTACGCGAACAATTTTCCAACCCACCCTCACAGCTCAGCCAGCCCTGACGGACACCCAGGCCAGGCAGTGGTGTCATGCCCTGAGCCTTGGTTTCCCCTCCTAGCCCTCTCCTTGAAGGCTTCAAGGGGCATGGGCACAAAGCACTCTTTATTGGGCTGCACAGCCAAGACGCTCCCGTCCAGGCCACCGCCTCCAGGCCCTGGCCGAGTGACTCTAGGACTGAGAAGGAAGCAAACTTGCCCCCCACCTCAGAGCTGGTCCAGAAACCCAGCCGCTAATTTAGAGCCTGGGCTCCAGCTGAGAGTCTGATGATTTCATTCCTGCAGGCTTCTCGTTTCGGTGACCCTTATTTTGGCCCCACAAGACTGTCTATGCCAAGGAGCTTCAACATGTACTCTGGGAACTGGGGTACCAAGGGCTGACCAGACAGGAGGACATGCCCAGCACAGCTCATGATGTCAAGAAGCTCATCCTCTCACCAGAAGGACAGACACTAAATAAACACGTGTGTGCAGAGCGCCAGCAAGGCAGGGGGTGGGCTGGGCACACTCACCTGCCCTGCCCCTCTGGTCTGGTTTCATTCATTCACGCACTCATTTGTATTTGCATTCTTTCGCCCTCCAGGAAACCTGCCCCTTCCCCCACCCATCCTTAACCTTTGGACATCACTCTTTAATTCAAAAGCAAAATGTAATGACAAAGGGAAAGAAAAGGGCCAAGAAGTAGTGGCCAGAGGAGCTGAGAAGAGAGAGTGAGTTGTGGACGTGCGGCGGAGACAGCCATTGAGAAGGGGTGGCGGCAGGTCACGTGCAGCCGCAAAGTCAGGGGAAGTCAGGAGTGCACATGTCCCCTTAATGAGCAGTCAGGATGTGGCTGTGACATGGG
>SJYB01008874.1:0-11968 GCA_006408585.1 Antidorcas marsupialis | reverse complement strand
TGACTGATGTTCACTTATCACCCTTGACATCCTGTGATATAAACTTAAGTACTACATCTTAAGGAGAAGGAAATGGCAACCCACTCCAGTATTCTTGCCTGGAAAATCCCATGGACGGAGGAACCAGGTTAGGCTACAGTCCATGGGGTCGCAGAGTCAGACACAACTGTGCGACTTCACTCACTCACTCCATAAGATTGAGCAGTTCATTTAACTTCTCTGAAATGAAAGTGAAGTCACTCAGTCATGTCCGACTCTTTGCGACCCATGGACTGTAGCCCATGGGATTCTCCAGGCAGGAATACTGGAGTGGGTTGCCATTTCCTTCTCCAGGGGATCTTCCCAACCCAGGAATAGAACCCAAGTCTGCAGGCAGACGCTTTAACCTCAGAACAACCTGGGAAATCATCTATAAAATGGATTTGTAATACTTCAGTTCAATCACTTCAGTTCAGTCGTGTCTGACTTTTTGCCACTCGTGGACTGCAGCATATCAGGCCTCCCTGTCCATCAACAACTCCTGGAGTTTACTCAAACTCATGTCCATTGAGTCAATGATGCCATCCAATCATCTCATCCTCTGTCATCCCCTTCTCTGGTCTTCAATCTTTCCCAGCATCAGAGTCTTTTCCAATAAGTCAGTTATTCTTATCAGATGGTCAAAGTATTGGAGTTTAAGCTTCAGTATCAGTCCTTACAATGAATATTCAGGACTGATTTCCTTTGGGATGGACTGCTTGGGTCTCCTTGCAGTCCAAGGGACTCTCAAGAGTCTTCTCCAACACCACAGTTCAAAAGCATCAATTCTTCAGTGCTCAGCTTTCTTTATAGNCGCTTTAACCTCAGAACAACCTGGGAAATCATCTATAAAATGGATTTGTAATACTTCAGTTCAATCACTTCAGTTCAGTCGTGTCTGACTTTTTGCCACTCGTGGACTGCAGCATATCAGGCCTCCCTGTCCATCAACAACTCCTGGAGTTTACTCAAACTCATGTCCATTGAGTCAATGATGCCATCCAATCATCTCATCCTCTGTCATCCCCTTCTCTGGTCTTCAATCTTTCCCAGCATCAGAGTCTTTTCCAATTAGTCAGTTATTCTTATCAGATGGTCAAAGTATTGGAGTTTAAGCTTCAGTATCAGTCCTTACAATGAATATTCAGGACTGATTTCCTTTGGGATGGACTGCTTGGGTCTCCTTGCAGTCCAAGGGACTCTCAAGAGTCTTCTCCAACACCACAGTTCAAAAGCATCAATTCTTCAGTGCTCAGCTTTCTTTATAGTACAACTCTCACATCTATACATGACTACTGGAAAAACCATAACTTTGACTAAATGGATCCTTGTCAACAAAGTAATATCTCTGCTTTTTAATATGCCATCTAGGTTTGTCATAACTTTCCTTCCAAGATGCAAGTGTCTTTTAATTTTATGGCTGCAGTCATGATCTGCAGTGATTTTGGAGCCCAAGAAAATAAAGACTGACACTGTTTCCACTGTTTCCCCATCTATTTGTCATGATGTGATGAGAACAGATGCCATGATCTTCGTTTTCTGAATGTTGAGCTTTAAGCCAACTTTTTCACTCTCCTCTTTCATTTTCATCAAGAGCCTTTTTGGTTCCTCTTCACTTTCTGCCATAAGGGTGGTGTCATCTACATATCTGAGGTTATTGTTATTTCTGCTGGCAATCTTGATTCCAGCTTGTGCTTCATTTAGCTCAGCATTTCTCATGATATACTCTGCATAGTAGTTAAATAACAGGGTGGCAATACTTGACATACTCCTTTCTAGATTTTGAACCAGTCTGTTGTTCCATGTCCAGTTCTAACTGTTGCTTCTTGACCTGCATACATATTTCTCAGGAGGCAGGTCAAGTGTTCTGGTATTCCCATCTCTTAAAGAATTTTCCACAGTTTGTTGTGATCCACACAGTCAAAAGCTTTGGCATAGTCAATAAAGCAGAAGTAGATATTTTTCTGGCACTTTCTTGCTTTTTCAATGATCCAGTGGATGTTGACAATTTATCTCTGGTTTCTCTGCCTTTTCTAAATACAGCTTGAACATCTGGAAGTTCATGGTTCATATATTGTTGAAGCCTGGCTTGGAAAATTTTGAGCATTACTTTGCTAGCATGTGAGATGAATGCAATTGTTTGGTAGACAGAGCATTCTTTGGGATTGTCTTTCTTTGGGATTGAAATGAAAGCTGACCTTTTCTAGTCCTGTGGCCACTGCTGAGTTTTCCAAATTGGCTGGCATGTTGAGTGCAGCACTTTCACACCATCATCTTTCAGGATTTGAAATGGCTCAACTAGAATTCCATCACCTCCACTAGCTTTGTTCATAGTGATGCTTCCTAAGGCCCACTTGACTTCACATTCCAGGATGTCTGGCTCTAGGTGAGTGATCACATCATCGTCATTATCTGGGTCATGAAGACCTTTTTTGTATAGTTCTTCTGTGTATTCTTGCCACTTCTTCTTAATATCTCCTGCTTTTGTTAGCTCCATACCATTTTTTAATTCTTCTGCAGGGCTAGTTACTCATTCATTCAGAAATCATTTGTATCAATCAATATAAACTGCGTAGTATACAGTATTAAACTAGACTCAGTCTTTGCTGTTGACTAGCAGACAAGGCAATGAGATGAGGTCTAGCAAGAGTTTAGTTACAAGATTTGGAACAGAGTGATGCTTGAGAAACTTTAATTGACTTTCCCCATCTTCCTGAAATGGAGAAGGCACAGCTCTCAGACAAACCACAGTAGTAGCCTGTGTCCTTTCACTCCACTGAAAGGGACCATCCAACCTGCAGTACAAACAACCCCAGGAAACTTCATCCGGATTCAAAACAAACAACCATGCCAGGGAATTTAGAGAAGTTAAGAGAGTTTCTACATTTCTGCAGATGGGTGCAGTCTTTTAAGGACAATACAGTAAGAGGACTCAGAGGCTCCTCTTAAGCCCCAGTATCCATGGCAACCAGACATTCCATAAGTTTTGATCAAAACAGAATTATCAACTCAAGTATGAGGACACACTTAGCAAGTTAAAATCTAGTTTTGTAATATTTGCAACCATTAACATTATCCAGAAAACTTAGTCTTAAGTAAACATTCAACAGCTTCACATAGCATGATACCATACTGACTTATAACAGAGGTCACTAGAAAATCACAAAATTTACTTTTCTAGAAATGGCAACTGCTTGATCATTGCATTACCAAAAGGCAATATACCTATAGTCTTTTGGAAAATTTATTTTCACACTCTAGCATTTCATTTATAAACACAAGGGCATAACGAGTCAAATTTCTGTCACCGTAAAACTACTTACTTTCCACTGCTTTCTTTCTATAAACCACAAAACACAAGTGGACCTTCCAACTCTTAGGTGCATTTTCTCAGATATTTTTAATGTAAGACAAAGACATAAAGACTAAAACAA
Organism: Antidorcas marsupialis; assembly: GCA_006408585.1. Classification (NCBI taxonomy): domain Eukaryota; kingdom Metazoa; phylum Chordata; class Mammalia; order Artiodactyla; family Bovidae; genus Antidorcas; species Antidorcas marsupialis. The sequence goes on along the minus strand of SJYB01008874.1, from coordinate 8,516 downwards.
ATCTAGAAAGATGCATATTTTCATTAATCTATGAAATATAAATTGATCCAATTTCATTGTTTGTTTACATATGAAATTGTGTGCTAAGAGAGACTGCGCCTAAGAGAAAAACAGTTTATCAGCCACACCTGCCAAGCCACATGGTTAACAGAGTTTCAGGGAATCAAAAAAATGAGCAAGATGAGAGTTTCGGGCACGAGTTACCTAGTCATAAGAAAGAGGTGAATGAGCACGGAAAACATAATTTTTTAATGTTTAAATATCACATATACATAAAACACAACTGTGACCATCCACAACAATGCTGAGGTTTCCCAGAATGTTTCCAGTATGTTTCTTTGTAAAAATGAATCACATGAGAGAAACTTTCTTACCAAAGAAAATCACTTGTTCATTTTATAAGTACTTACTGAGTGTCTACTATGCACTAGGCACTGCAGTTACATCTGTGAAACTGACAGACACATTCTCTATTGGTCCAGGGGCTTTAGTCTAATTGGACACATGGAGGCCAGCAGGCAGTTCCAAGAGAGTGTGGTGTCTTGACAGAGGCAGCCCAGGGGCTGTTAGAGCATCAGAAAGGACACCTGATCCAGACATAGACCTCCTTGAATGCAGACCTCTCCAAACTGAGACCTGAAAAGGAAGGCATCAGCTAAGGGAAGGTACTAAGAGTGTGGAGGATCCGGGAGAGGTCTCAGGTGAAACAGGAAAGCATGTGCACAGGCCTCGAGCAAAAGTGATCACAGAATGTTGAAAGTATTAAAGACAGTTCCTTTTAGCCAGACTTTGGGACCTTGTCTCTTTCTCTCACCAGAGAGGCTACAATTTTGGTTACAGTTCAGTGGTTGACACCAACATCAGCTCACCTCCTATAGATGGTGGGATACAGGAAATGGAGGGGGATGCAGTTAGGCTGAGTCATGTTCTAAGTGGCCATGGACAGGCATGGACCATATGTATTATAACATACTGGATCATGTGTATTATAATGACACAAAACTGTTCCAGTCCAAAAGAACATATGCAAAATGTTTCAAGTTTCCCTCTGAGAGGAGCTACTAAGAGGCTTTGCCTGTTCAGACATACTTTCAGTTTTAAACACACTAGACTGGCAGGATGGGACATTCCAAGGAAGGGTACTGAGAAGTAAACTATGAGGGAAGCACTGTCCACAGACTCAGAAAACCCAGATGCTACAGGTAGTTTCAGGCCCCTGTGAACCATCAGCTCTCGTATACAGCTCTCATGCACTCACTCACTCACTCAGTTAGAGGCACCATAAACTGGGCTAGGGGCTGGTAACAGAAGGACAGGGTAAAGTCCTCATCCTCAGGGGATGTAGAATTGAAATGGGGAGACAAGCAAATCTGCAGAAGCTTATACTCCCTTGCAATGAATGCAATACTAAAAAGAAGTGCAGAAAGCAGTTGGAGTCTATCCCAGGGAGGGGCAAGGGCAGGCTTTCTTGAGATGATAACACCTGACTGGAGCCCTAAAGGATATGGAGCTGAGTAAAGAAACGGGGACAGGTCATTCCTGGCAGATGGGGCTGTAGGACTGCAGGCCCAGAGCAGTGGCATGTTCAGAAAACAGCAAGCAGCCCAGCACAGGAGGTGTGCAGGTGAGGCTGGGACTGGGAGGGAGAGGATTTGAGAGCAGCCAGTGGCCATGAAAGGCCTTGCATGTCATGGTAAAGTGTTTGCAAGAAGTGGTAGAGGAGTCCAGGACAACTTCTGGACTGCAGTCCTATGGCTTGAGTGATTACAGTCACAGTCTCATCAAACAGCATGCAAAAGCAGATTGAATGGGGGAGCTAAGAATGACTGGGCCATATCGAATGTAAGGTGTCTGTGGGAAATCCAAGTAAAATACTCTTGGATTTTAACAGTTATAACTAAGGAGAGGAGGAAAGGGGAAAGGGAGAGAGAAAGGGAGATCGTATATACACATAAATATACAGACACATTCACACATATGCAGGTCAGAACTGAAGAGAAAGATTAGAAACTGCCCGAATATAGGTGATCATGGAAGCCATACTGAGGATGAGATTGCAGTGTCCTTACAATGAGAATGAAAGAGGCCCAAGGACAGAGCTCAAGAAAACACTCAAACACAGATAAAGGAAACAGAGCCCTCCCAGAAGACCAAGAAGGAACACGCAGAGATGTAGGAGGAAGAGTAGGACAAGGTAGGGAGAATGCTGGTCAAAGACAACTGAGTGGTTAAGTGGGTTATGAACTTATGAACTGACCCTTCTCATTTGATAGAACAGGTTGGAGGTTGCTGGTAAATCTGGTGAGAGTAGATTATATGGGATGGTGAATAGAAGCTGAACAGCAGTGGCTGATGAGTGTAAGGTGACACAGGGGAGCCACAGTGAGCATGCACAAGTGTTATGGGAAGCATGTCTGGGAGGGAGAGACACAAGAGATAGGTCAGCAGCTTGAACTTCAGGTCTGGGGACAGTTGGAAAGATGGAAACTGGAGGATTGAAAGAAAATTTGTATGGAACTCAGTTGCACATCATGAAACTGCATGTAAACCTTAGTTACTTAGTATTAATCCTGCCTAGTGGACCGGCCAGCAGCCTGGGCTGGATGTAACAACCTGACATTGGCACCCAGGAAACTTCACGCTGAAGAGAGAAGGAGCTAGCAACCCAAGCTGAAAAACAAGTAGGCAAATAAAGATATTTGTTCTTGGTGATATTTTTCCCATCTCTGATTTTCAGCTAGTCTCCTTCCCATAGGACTTTGATATATCTGTCTGTCTCCTTTTACCTGGACTCTCTTCAACACCTGGACTCTCTTCTACTCATTTCTTTTGTTGTGATGAGACCTAAAATAGCCTTCTTCAAGTGTTGATAAAAAGGCCAAGCCATAACACTCTGAAATCTCACCGAAATCATCAGAAACTGAAGATGGTCCAAATTGAACATCTGAGGGTGAGGGAGAAAAATCAGAAGGGAGAAGGAAAGTGGAGGAGAGAGAGTGAGAGAGAAGATGGGTCAGGAGGGTGGTAAGCAAAGGAAAATGGAGAGGTTCCTTTAAGCTACAAGGGAGAAGGGTGGGAAGGAGAGAATGAAGGGAGGGGAAGGGAGGGAGAGGGGGAGAGCAGGGCAGGAGGACAGAGAGAGGGAGGGGAGAAAGAAGTCACTCTAAAGCAGAAGGGAGAAAGCCCAGGTGAGGACAGTGGAGAGGGAGGCAGAGAGAAAGGCAGGACAGGGCAAGGCGCTGAGCGAGTTCAGGGTAGACCAGGGAAGGGGCTGAGTGGAAAGTGCTTCTAAGAGGTGCAGTGTTTCTCCTGCTCAAGGGCTCCTCATCCTGTGCTCAGCACAGGCTGGTCCTGGGAGCAAAGGGCAGAGCCTGCCCCAAGCTGCTCCCAGCCAAGAGGCACGGCCAGCGTTCACAAGGACAGGCAGTAAGCACCATGATAGTCACAAGTGCAAGACCCCCAAGGAAAGGGTCACCAAGCCCTGGCAGACCACACAAGCTCCCCTGAGGGGAAGGCATCCATTCTGGGAGTCAAGGGGTGAGCAGCCATAGAGGGTGAGCCATGAAAAACAGCCTGGCAGGGGAGTCAAGTAAGAGAACTGGGCAATTACAGAGCATCCCCCTGGGCCTCCCCTGTGGCTCAGCTGGTAAAGAAACTTCCTGCCATGCAAGAGACACAGGAGATGTGGGTTCCATCCCTGGGTTGGGAAGATCCCCTGGATAAGGGCATGGGAACCTGCTCCAGTGTTCTTACTTGGAGAATCCCATGGACAGAGGAGCCTGGTGGGCTACAGTCTATGGGGTTGCAAAGAGTCAGACACAACCGAGTGACTAAGCACATGCAGGGGAAGTGAATGCCTGCCACGCAGGCAAGAGAAAGGATGAGAGAGGACAACACACTGGGGTGGAAAAGCAAGTGGGGACCAGATTATCCAGGGTCTGTGTGCCATGTTAGGGATTTGGGACTTAAGTCTTGACAGGTTAAATGTGGCAGTATCATAACCATCTTTACCTTTTAAAAAGTTCATTCTGAAAGAAAGAGAAAACATCTGCAGACAAACGTTGAACTTTGGTTAATGACATACATGCTTGAATTATTTAGGAGGCGGTCTGCAGATGTCTGTGACATACTTTGAGATACATGAAAAATAGGATTGTGGATGACTAGAGGGCTGAGTGGTTGGCTAGATGTGTGGCAAAAACAGAGTTATTTTACTCTGGCAAATCAAGTGATGGCAAAATCAAGTAGTGGCTACGTGGGGGGTTGCTGAAAAATTCTCTCAACTTTCCTTATGTTTAAATTTGTTTATAATAGAATTCTTACATATTAGATCCTATGGCTGCTGCTCAGATACAGCTTTGGAAAGGAGCAAGGGAGTTAGTTAGAGGGTTGTTAGCTGCAATTGAGGCAAGAGATGATCGTGGCCCAGACAGTAGGGACAGAAACGGGGATGAAAGCATTGGGATTCAAGAGATGTCTCAAAGGTTAAATCAACGGCCTTGGTAATGAGATGACGGATCTAGAGGGAGGGAAGAGGTTGAGATAAGTGGTAGCCCTGATAGACCTGCCTTAGCTACAGACCAATTACACACTGAGACAAGGATGCTCCTGGGGTCTTTGGGGTGAGACAAAAGAGTCAAAAGGTCCACTAAGAATCCCAGTCACCAGTGTCCCCTCTGGCTGGCCTCTGACCTCGGGTTCTCACCAGGATATTCTTGGCTCTAGCCCTTTGCTTTCTGAGTCTGTGCTGAAAGTCTGGGGCAGCATGCAGGGAGCAGAGAGCTGTCATGCTCACCCTGTGCTGTGGTCCCAACCAGCCAGGCGGCTCTGCCACCCGCCCTCTGTCCGAACCCAGCGGACACCGCTCGAGCTCTGCTCTAGGCAGTAAGATTGTTCTGCTGAAGAACAAAATTGATTGTGACCAGCAGTTTCAAATGGCTGGTTTGGTTTATCAGTAATTCGTCAGAAAGCAGATCTCTCTGGAAGACTTGAAAACAATAAGGCAAAACTGAGTTTATCTCAACGGCCACAAGACAGCCTTTCTGGAGGCACAGGTGTGGGGCAACGGGCCTCCGAGAGGCCGCTGTGACCCCCGCCCCCACCCGTGCTGCTGTCATCCAAGCTCATCTCCTCCTGTCCCGGGGCTGCCGGCACGGCCCTCCTTGTCCTCTGTCTGAAGGACACTTACAGAGGGCCTGTTTCTCCACCTCAGTAATTACTTCTGCCCTTCATGGCTGGGTTCCTGTCCCTGGCCCTGTCTGATGATTAACATTAAACTCAAACTCCCTCTTCAAGCCATAACACCTCCCAAGCACGTGTGATACCTTGCATGACACGCACACCTGCTCTTCCTCTGCCATGGGAAGACACCCTGGCTGCTCTGTGCTTAGTCACTCGGTCGTGTCCAATTCTTTGTGACTCCATGGACTGTAGCCCACCAAACTCCTCTGTCCATGGGATTAGCCACTGGAGTGGGTTGCCTTTCCAGCTTCAGGGTATCTTGCAAACCAAGGGGCTGAACCCCCATCTCCTTTATCTCCTGCACTGGCAGATGGATTCGTTACCACTGCTCCACCTGGGAAACCCACATACCAGACCCAAAAAAGAAGACTCTTGACTCTGTTTGAGGCAGAAATGTGGGCAGCTGGGCTATAATCATCACTGTTCTCAGATAAAACCTACATGTGTCTCTTAACAATAAGGCATATGACTTTTTTTGTTTGTTTTTTTAACAGACCATCTTGAGACCCAGACAGCATCTACCCTGTCAGTCCTGGTGGTCTCCCCCTCATTTCTTAGGCAAGGTATGGAGTTGTTCCTGCCTGAGTTCAGATATTAGCTCTGCCACTCCCTGGCTAAGCCTCAGTTTCCCCACAGGTAAAACGGAGGAGAGTGTTTACTTTGGGGTGGGCAATTGTGAGGAGTAAGCTAGACCACATAGAGAAGGCCCTAGCCCAGTGCCTGGGTCCTTCTTGGTTCTCAGAACTCAGTGGCTGGAAAAACCAGGTGTGGAGAATGTAATTTTCCAGCATGATGATTAATTCATGTCTCTCCATCACCTTGTAGTTGAACAGAGTGTGCTTTCAATTTCCCATGTGTTGAGAAAACTCCAGTGACTGACTACTTCAGAGAGGGAAAAGGAACTTGTTACAAAAAACAGGCAAAGAGACTTTTTCCCTGGTGGTCTGGTGGCAAAGACTCTGAACTCCCAATGCAGGGGGCCTGGCTTTGATCTCTGGTCGGGGAACTAGACCCACACATTGCTACTAAAGCTTGTACATGCTGCAACTAAGATCCATGGCAGCCGAATAAATAAAGTTTCTTTAAAAAAAGAAGAAGCAGGCAAAGAAATGGGCTCTCTTTCCAGCACTTTTATCATCTTCGGGACTCTCCCAAGAGTCCTGGCCGAGTCTCCAGCCTCTCTGCAGCCGAGGATGACCTTGCTGTGAACTGTGGAGGCCACTTGCAGACGCTCTCACAGTTCAGTGTTCCCTGCATGCCAAGGGAGGCTGTTTCCTGGGCTTGGAGGGACTTTTTCAGCTTTGTGTGCTTTGGCTTCGGGCACCCATCTAAACCCTTGGGTCCCGGAGGCCTCATTTCATCTCTGCATCACTGGGCTGCCAAGTCCTCACTCTGGCAGAAGCCTGGCTCCTGTGGGCTGAGAAAGGACATCATCATCATTACAACCCAGGTAACCTATCACAGGCGACTGAGCAGGTGACGGGGAATGGAGAGCTTTGGAACAAGGCTAAGCAAGAAAGGCTTTGTAGGATGAAAGGATAAGCATAAAAACCATTTAGAGTACCCAAATTGCACTTTTGATCTCAAAATTGTATGTTTCCCAAAACCTTGTGAAAGTTGCTCAGTTGTGTCTGACTCTTTGTCACCCAATGGACTATACAGACAATGGAATTTTCCAGGCCAGACTACTGGAAAGGGTAGCCTTTCCCTTCTCCAGGGGATCTTCCCAACCCAGAGATCAAACCCACATCTCCTGCATTGCAGGTGGATTCTTTACCAGCTGAGCCACAAGGGAATATTTTGGAGGTAGCATGATAGATATTTTCTTTCCCACTTTTCTTTGTTTCCTCTATTTTTAATACACATATTAATTTTATAATGCAAAAATAAATGCATAATTGTTGTTCTGTCACTAAGTCATGTCTGACTTTGTGACCCCGTGAACTGCAGCATGCCAGGCTTCCCATGCATAACAACATGCTTTGTAGAAGAGAAAAAAAAAAAAAGAATAAAAACCATTTAGACTTACTCTTTGCCAGGCTCAATGCCAAGTCCTTTTCAGGAAATTTCTTTCTTTTTCCCAAAAATCCCATCATAACAGCCTTTTCTAGAGACAGGGAAAGTGACACTCAGAGAATTTATGTAATTTTCTCATGATCAGCCAGCTAATAAACAGCAGAGCTGAGAGGAGAACTTAAGATCTAACTAAAGAGCCCAGGATCTTACCCTCCATAGTTTGTTTCTCTGGGAGACTCTGCCCACAGGAGGCCTCAACACATGGGTGAGATGGTACTGCTAACTGGAGCCACCTGGAGCTCAGCTCCTGCACCTGACCTTGGAGGAATAAATAGGCAGATCATTGCTCTCTCCTCATCCTTACAATCTCTGGAGGTGGGAGAGTGTGGCTCCTGCTTTGAAAGTGAGTATGAAGAAAATGCTAGAAGGGGCAGCCTCTTTCCTCTGTCCACCTGATGCCCTGCTTCTTTGAAATACCCCCATGGCCATTTCTGTCCTTGAAACTGGTGCTGAGGAGAGTGAGCAGCCTTAGTTCAGACTTGTGGACGGGCTCTAACTGGAAAAGGAAATGGGAAACCACTCCAGTATTCCTGCCTGGAAAATCTCATGGACAGAGGAGCCTGGCAAGCTGCAGCCCACAGGGCTGCAAAAGAGTCAGACATGACTTAGTGACCAAATGACAAGTGGGCTCGGAGGGTGGGACTGGGGTCTCCACCCCTGATGTCTGAGGCTCTCAGCCTGAGCTGGGCCGCAGGTTTTCAGCTCCATTGTGGTGGGTCCACAGCAGGTTTCTGAGAAGCATGGGGTCTGCGCTCAGGGGCGAGTGAAGGCTGAGGGATGTCTCCTGCAGGACTGGGTGCCTGAGGCAGGATGCACCTCTGCCCTTTTTATTCGCTTGTTTCTCTCCCATTCTGAGAACTACACAGGACAGAGCTGGAAACAGGGCACAAGCATCAAGGGAAAAGCCGGCCTCCTAGTCCCAGTGACAGGACGTGGCTTTGCATGTGGAAGACGCCTGGTGGCTCACATCTGGGCATGCTCCTGCTCCAAGATGCCAGCAATGCTGCCGGGGCCTGGCTCCCCCACCCCATACTCAGGCCGGGTTTGCGATGAGTTGGGGATGGTAGAGGCAGATTCCATACTCAGGCCGGGTTTGCGATGAGCTGGGGATGGTAGAGACGGATCTCTAACTGCTCAAGAGGAAAAGACTCTGCCCAGAGGGAACTGGGGAGGGAACTCTAGAAGCTATAGGCCCAGAG
>SJYB01008872.1:0-12004 GCA_006408585.1 Antidorcas marsupialis | reverse complement strand
CATTCCAAGGCCAAATTTGCCTGTTACTCCAGGTGTTTCTTGACTTCCTACTTTAGCATTCCAGTTCCCTATAATGAAAAGGACATCTTTTGGGGTATTAGTTCTAATGAATTTGAGCAAACTCTAGGAGACAGTGGAGAACAGAGGAGCCCGGCATGCTGCAGTCCATGGGGTCACAAAGAAGCGGACCTAATTCAATGACTGAACAACATAAGTGAGTCACTTTGCGGTAGAACAGAAATTAACACAACATTACCTAGATAGCATATTCAAAAGCAGAGACATTACTTTGCCGACTAAGGTCCATCTAGTCAAGGCTATGGTTTTTCCTGTGGTCATGTATGGATGTGAGAGTTGGACTGTGAAGAAGGCTGAGCACCCAAGAATTGATGCTTTTGAACTGTGGTGTTGGAGAAGACTCTTGAGAGTCCTTTGGACTGCAAGGAGATCCAACCAGTCCATTCTGAAGGAGATCAGCCCTGGGATTTCTTTGGAAGGAATGATGCTAACGCTGAAACTCCAGTGCTTTGGCCACCTCATGCGAAGAGTTGACTCACTGGAAAAGACTCTGATGCTGGGAGGGATTGAGGGCAGGAGGAGAAGGGGACGACAGAGGATGAGATGGCTGGATGGCATCACGGACTCGATGGACGTGAGTCTGAGTGAACTCCGAGAGATGGTGATGAACAGGGAGGCTTGGCGTGCTGCGATTCATGGGGTCGCAAAGAGTTGGACACACTTGAGCAACTGAACTAAACTGAACTGTACTTTAAAAAGACATGTGTGCCCTAATGCTCACTGCAATGCTATTTGCAATAACTAAGACATGGAAGCAACCTAGATGTCCATTGACAGATGAATGGATAAAGAAGCTGTGGTACACATGTACAGTGGAATACTACTCAGTCATAAAAAGGAACTCAGGGAACTCAAACCGAGGCTCTGTAACAACCTAGAGGGGTGAGAAATGGTGGGAGGTAGGATGGAGGTTCAAGAGGGAGAGGATATATGCACATCTATCACACAAGTGCACTCATCTCACATGCTAGTAAAGTAATGCTCAAAATTCTCCAAGCCAGGCTTCAGCAATACATAAACTGTGAACTTCCAGATGTTCGAGCTGGTTTTAGAAAAGGCAGAGGAACCAGAGATCAAATTGCCAATATCTGCTGGATCATGGAAAAGGCAAGAGAGTTCCAGAAAAACATCTATTTCTGCTTTATTGACTATGCCAAAGNCTTAAGAATTTTCCACAGTTTGTTGGGATTCACACAGTTGAAGTCTTTGGCATAGTCAATAAAGCAAAAGTAGATGTTTTTCGGGAACTCTCTTGCTTGATGTTCAAGATGGTTTTTGAAAAGGCAGAGGAACCAGAGATCAAATTGCCAATATCTGCTGGATCATGGAAAAGGCAAGAGAGTTCCAGAAAAACATCTATTTCTGCTTTATTGACTATGCCAAAGGCTTTGACTGTGCGGATCACAACAAACTGTGGAAAATTCTGAAAGAGATGGACCTACCAGACCACCTGACCTGCCTCTTCAGAAGCCTATATGCAGGTCAGGAAGCAACAGTTAGAACTGGACATGGAACAACAGACTGGTTCCAAATAGGAAAAGGAGTATGTCAAGGCTGTATATTGTCACTCTGCTTATTTAACTTCTATGCAGAGTACATCATGAGAAATGCTGGGTTGGAAGAAGCACAAGCTGGAATCAAGGTTGCTGGGAGAAATATCAATAACCTCAGGTATGCAGATGACACCACCCTTATGGCAGAAAGTGAAGAGGAACTAAAAAGCCCTTGATGAAAGTGAAAGAGGAGAGTGAAAAAGTTGGCTTCAAGCTCACCATTCAGAAAACGAAGATCATGGCATCTGGTCCCATCACTCCAAAATGGGGAAACAGTGTCAGATTTTATCTTTTTGGGCTCCAAAATCACTGCAGATGGTGATTGCAGCCATGAAATTAAAAGACGTTTACTTCTTTGAAGAAAAGTTATGACCAATGACCAACCTAGATAGCATATTCAAAAGCAGAGACATTACTTTGCCAACAAAGGTCCGTCTAGTCAAGGCTATGGTCACATATGGATGTGAGAGTTGGACTGTGAAGAAAGCTGAGTGCCGAAGAATTGATGCTTTTGAACTGTGGTGTTGGAGAAGACTCTTGAGAGTCCCTTGGACTGCAACAAGTCCAACCAGTCCATTCTGAAGGAGATCAGCCCTGGGATTTCTTTGGAAGGAATGATGCTGAAGCTGAAACTCCAGTACTTAGTACTTCGGCAACCTCACGTGAAGAGTTGACTCATTGGAAAAGACTGATGCTGGGAGGGATTGGGGGCAGGAGGAAAGGGGACGACCGAGGATGAGATGGCTGGATGGCATCATTGACTCAATGGACATGAGTTTGGGTGAACTCTGGGAGTTGGTGATGGACAGGGAGGCCTGGCGTGCTGCGATTCATGGGGCCACAAAGAGTTGGACACGACTGAGCAACTGAACTGAACTGATGGCTAAATCATGTTGATGTATGGCAGAAATGAAACCGATATTGTAAAACAATTATCCTTCTATTTTTAAAAATTCACTTAAAAAAAAAAAAAACAGTTTCATGGCTCCAGTTAACCAGATGAAGAACAGGAGACTTCAACGTCGTCTGTTCCTTCCAAAGGTAGACATGCTCCCCAGGGAGAGCACAGTCCTCACCATCACCACCCTCACCAGCAGCGCCTGGCCAAGGAAGGAAGGAAGGGAGAAACCTGGATGCTTTTCATGGGGAGAATCAGCTTCCTGAATTCCAGTTACTCACCTGTAAGATGGGGATAATAATAGTAGTCACTCCTGCGCTGGTTTCCTAGGGCTGTGCTAACCAAGTACCAGAGACTGGGGGGCTTAGCTTCATTCTCTCACAAAACCAAGGTGTCAGCAGAGCTGGTCCCGTCTGGGGCCGTGAAGGAAGGATGCACTCCCAGTCTCTCTCCTTGTCTCAGAGATGGCCGTCTTCTCCCTGTGTCTCTTTACATCGTCCTTTCCCTCCCTCTCTCTCCCCCTGACCCCGTGTATCTCTTTGTGCAAATGTCCCCTTTAATGAGGACATCAGTCATATTGGAGTAGGGCCTATCCCTACCACCTCAGTTGAACTTGACTGCCTCTGTCAGGAGCCCATTTCTGAATAAAGTCACATTCCGAGGTCCTGGGACTTCAACTTATACATTTAGGGGGAGACACAATTCAACTCGGGTTCAGTCCTTGGGCTGGGAAGATCCACTGGAAAAGGTATTCTTGCCTGAAAAATTCCGTGGGCTGAGGAGCCTGGTAGGTTACAGTCCCTGGGGCTGCAGAGTCGGGCACGACAGAGCACGCACACACACACATAATTCAACTTGTTACACGACCTCATCAGAATGTCTCATTGATGCATGCAAAAAGCACACACAGACACACATTCTCAAATGTTCATCCACAAACACACAGCCCACACATACTTTGGTCAAATGCTCTAAGATTACACCTGAGGCAATTTTGAGGTGCACTCTTGGTTAAGAATGACCTGCTAGAGTAAGTTCTCAAACAGTATAATGCATCAGATCCCCTTGAGAGTGGATTCAAAATGCAGTTTCCCAGGCTCTTGCTCCCCAAACTCTGATTCTCTGGTCTGTGATGAGCCCCAGTAGTCAGCATTTTTAATAAGCAGTATACAGGGAATCGGAGATCCCTGCCAGCCACCTTCCATACGTGGGAGTCCATGCCTAGCAGTTTGCTTCCTAGAAAGCCAGGGCAGCTGGGTGGGCACTCTGGCAACCTCAGGTGAGTAACATCTGGGGCTGATGTTATCCAGTCCCAGCCTGGATTACATCATATACTCATACTCAGTAGCGCCCTCTGCTGGCAGGGCCACTGCATCAAGGCCATTTTCGCCTTTGTGGCTACTGCTGCTAAGTCACTTCAGTTGTGTCCGACTCTTTGAGACCCCATAGACAGCAGCCCACCAGGCTCCCCCATCCCTGGGATTCTCCAGGCAAGAACACTGGAGTGGACTGCCATTCCCTTCTCCAGTGCATGAAAGTGAAAAGTGAAAGTGAAGTCGCTCAGTCGTGTCCAACTCTGGACCCCATGGACTACAGCCTATCAGGCTCCTAGGCCCATGGGATTTTCCAGGCAAGAGTACCGGAGTGGGGTGCCATTGCCTTCTCCAGCCCCATAGAAACAGCGACAGACTATTTTCTTGAGCTCCAAAATCACTGCAGATAGTGACTGCAGCCATGAAATTAAAAGACACTTGATCCTTGAAAGAAAAGCTATGACCAAACTAGACATTATATTAAAAAGCAGAGACATTATTTTGCCAACAAAACTCTGTCTAGTCAAAGCTATGGTTTTCCCAGTAGTCACGTATGGATGTGAGAGTTGGACTATAATGAAAGCTGAGCACCAAAGAATTGATGCTTTTGAACTGTGGTGTTGGAGAAGACTCTTGAAGGTCCCTTGGACTGTAAGGAGATCCAACCAGTCAATCCTAAAGGAAATCAGTCCTGAATATTCATTGAAAGGACTGATGCTGAAGCTGAAGCTCCAATACTTCAGCCACCTGATGCGAAGAACTGACTCACTGCAAAAGGCCTTGATGCCAGGAAAGACTGGAGGCAGGAGGAGAATGGGACCACAGAGGATAAGATGGTTGGATGACATCACTGACTCAATGGACATGAGTTTGAGCAAACTCCGGGAGATGGTGAAGGACAGAGAAGCCTGGTGTGCTGCAGTCCTTGGGGTCACAAAGAGTCAGACATGACTGAGCAACTGAACAGCAACAAGCCTCACAGCTAATGAGTCCCAGAGCCAGTCTTCACCCTAAACATACAAAGGTACAAACCCGCCAGACTCGCTGTCTCCTCAAACCTCCTGTGTCTATAATACTTTCTGCCACTTCTTCCTGATAATACTGGAGGCATAACCAGCCCCTAAAAAGAAACTTACCCCTTCCCCATCCTAATAAATTCATGCCTCTATAGCACTCATGCTGTGCTCAGCAATCTTTTGAGCATTCTGTGCGTCCTGATTCATTTGGTCCTCAGCACAGCATCATGAGGAGGGAGGCACATCTCACTGAGAGGAAAGGAGCAGTCACGTAGCTAAGACCATAGAGCTCATTAAGGAGCGGACCCTGGAATTGAACTCAGGCAATCAGATTGCAGAGTGTGCTTGCTGTCACCCCTTAAATTCACCATCGCATAACTGATGGTGACCTAGTCTTATCCATTGTAGGAGTCCTTCTCCAGCTCTAACGGTGGTCTACATATCTGACCTTGATGTCCAGAGTGACTCCAACATAGATGGACCAACGCAGATCCCATTACCAAGAGAAGTGGATTCAGACAGTGGGCTTTTATTTCTTTGTGTTCAGCCCCCTATTCAGTGATTGGACCCTTCCATGTAAATGAAGTCTGGTTTGCCTCCACCCTGGAAAAATGCACTTCTCTCCTGCCAATGCTTCTCCAAACAAAGTGAACATCCCCAGCACACTTGATGCCATTTAGTGCTAAGTGATGCATGCAGGATTTCCCTCCTTTTCTGCTGCCCCAGAGTAAAGCATTCCACGGTTCAGTCTATCCAAGCAAATTCCCCCTATCTCTCATGCATCCACTTTGCTGATATTTCCAGGGCTCCTGCTATGTGTCAGACCCCGAGTGGTGTCCTGGGGAGTCCATGCTCTCCTAGAATTCACAGTCTACCGAGGAAGCCAGAGCTGAAATCCAGTAAGAACATCAGGGTCCCAAGCATAATGAAAACCACATGTTACGTATGGCATCTGCCAGAGTCCATAGGTCTAGATGGCAGTCCCCGAGGCCTCCATCCACCAAAGGCTCATGGGTTCTCACCAAGGACATGTGGTAGTTTTTCAGCCAGTCTCAGTTGAGCCTAAAGGAAAGGTTTTTCTAAAAACACTTTGGTTGAGTCATGAATAGCAGAATGTCAACCCTGATGCACCCTCGGTGATTCCACAGACTTCTCTCCTACCCAAGAATGTATCTTAGTGTTTCTCCAGGTTGGTGCCTGGCCTCTAGAGTTCTGCGAAGGAAGCAGGTGGGTGGACGTAGAGGGTGAATTTAGCATCTGCTCAGCTATTGTAAATCAGAGTGGGATGCTGCCTTGTTTTTCAATGGGTCCCACCAAGTCACATTACAGTTCCCAGGTGACTGGGATTCAAGCTGGGAGTCTAGGGACCTTCCTGTGGCTAGCACCAAGGTTAAGGAAATAGGAAACTGAGAGCTGATTCATGTTGTTGTACAGCAGAAACTAATACAACATTGCAAAGCAATTATACTCCAGTTTAAAAAAAGAATAACGAGGGATTTCCCTAGTGGTCCAGTGGCTAAGATTCTGCGCTCCCAGTGCAGGAGGCCTGGGCTCAATTCCTGGTTAGGGAACTAGATCTCACATGTCACAACTAAAACCTGGTGCAACCAAATAAATAAATAAATACTTTTCAAAACAGAGAATAAGGAAATAGAGGCTTCAGGGCACAGACTTAGAGAAATAGTCATTCATTCATTCATCCCCAAAATACTTAGGTGGAGCTTATCTTGTGCTAGATTCAGAGAGACGGTGAGCAGCAAAAATCAATGTGGTCATTGCCTAAAGAAAACAGAACAGACCAGGGGTTACAAGCACAGATTTTAGAACATGGGTCCTTGAGTTCTAATCCCAGTTCTACTTACTGGCAGCATGATCTTAGGGAAATCACTTACTTTCAAAGTGGCTCAGTGTCCTCATCTGTATAATGGGCACAATCATAGTACCAAAATCATGAGGTCATTGTGTGGATTCCACAAACTAATATGAGTACAAATGCTTAGAACAGTGCTGAACACAGAAAAGGAATTCTACACGTGTGAGCTATGATGATAGCGAAGATGGCCAAATTGCAGGGAGGGCTACTAACGTAGCAATGAGACATAGATGGGAACTTGTAGCTGTGATCACTGGGACACTTTAATAGCAGAGGGTAAAAGGATTTGATGTGTAGGTATTGGGGAATGTTTCCCCAAGGAGGAGCTATTTGGATGAACAGGCACCAGCTAACTTGTTTTAGACTAGAGAGAATAGTGAAGCAGTCAGAGAGGGCAGCATGTGCAAAGGTCCTGTGGCAGCAGGGACAGTGTAAATTTCCCAGCACTAAAAGGAGGGCTGCATGCTTAGAAGGCAGAGAGTGATGGGAACATAGGTCATGATGGGGCTGGAGGTGCAGGCAGAGGCCAGAGAGAGGTGGCCCACGTAGAAGACATTGCTCTCATTGAAGCATCTGCCTGAGGCAAGTCTAAACCCTCTCCACACCAGATAATTCTTATTTGCCTTTTTAACAATCATCTCCAGAAGAGTCACAAACCCCCTCAGCAAAAATCCTACTGTTGCCCTGAAAAATAAGTCAAATTTGTCAGCTATTTTTAAAAGGAGGCTCTGATGGAAAGTTAAAGGCCTTCTTCTTGATTCGCCAATGAGAATTTCCAGGGCTTTGTGTGTAGTCGAATGACTTACAAGACTCCTTGGTTCCCAGAAATATCGGAGAGTTTAAAATAGAACAGTCATCATTTGCTGCTTGGGAAGCTTCAGTGTTACACAGAAGGTGCAAGAGCAAAGCAGCAACGTTCACTGAGGGCCAACGCGCACCCAGTGATAAGCCAGTGGTGGGCTCCACGCAGGCGCTTCTTAGGTGGTCTTCACACTCGCCCTGTAAGGTGAAGATCATTCCTCCCCCAACTTAAACAAAACTGTGTCTCTTTACATGATTTGCCTAAGGCCACGGTTTAAACCTAAACCTACAGTATTTCTACTATGCTTGATTAGTGGTTAAGATAAAGCAGAAAGACAAAGCAATGGTTAAAAGTTGGGCTGTGGGACTTCCCTGATGGCCCAGTGCTTAAGAATCCACCTGCTGATGCAGGGGACATGGGTTTAATTCCTGGTCCTGGAAGATTCCACATGCCACGAGGCCACAACTACCGAGCCCGCATGCCTAGAGCCTGTGCTCTGCAACAAGCAGAAGCCATTTCCATGGGAAGTCCACACACTGCAACTGGAGAAAGCCTATGAGCAGCAGCTAAGACCCAGTGAGACAAAAGAAGTACGTTTTTCAAAAAGCTGGGTTGCCAGGTTAGCTGGTCTGTTCTCTTTAGGACAGCCAACCTTAATGTTTTGTCTGGGACTACCCCAGTTTGGGGCTTCCCAGGTGGCACTAGTGGTAAAGAACCCACTGCCAATGCGGGAAGCATGAGAGACTCGGGTTTGATCCCGGAGTCGGGAAGATGCCCAGGAAGAGAGCATAACAACCCACGCCAGTATTCTTGTCTGAAGAATCCCATGGACAGAGAAGCCTGGCAGGCCGTGGTCCATAGGGCTGCAAAGAGTGCAAAGAGTTAGACATGACTAAAGCAAGTTAGACCACATGGATGCATCCCAGTTTTAACACTGAAAGTCCCACATCCCAGAAAATCCTGTAGTCCCAGGCAAACCTGTGTGGTTGCTCACTCTACCTCCAAGCCAAAAGCAACCAGGGAAACCCTCCCAAGTCAGGCCTTTGAGTAAATTTTGATCTGAGTAATATTGCTGGCACCTTATTAAGGGCAGGCTTCCAACACCTCTCAGCCCCTTTAAAATTAAAATATACAACAAGCAGGTAGGAATAAAGGGTTTCAAGAGCTGGTGGCATACAGGGTGACCATGTTTTCCAAACCTAGGGATGGTATCATTTATTCAGTCATCAGATGTCTGTTGAACTGAGTACCAGGCATGGTTGTATGGGCGAGGAACACACAGCTACAGTTTCTGTCCTTTTGAAAGTTACAGTCTTAAGGAAGATATCAAATTAAGCAAACTTCGATGTAAACAA
Organism: Antidorcas marsupialis; assembly: GCA_006408585.1. Taxonomy (NCBI): domain Eukaryota; kingdom Metazoa; phylum Chordata; class Mammalia; order Artiodactyla; family Bovidae; genus Antidorcas; species Antidorcas marsupialis. Next base: position 3,116 of record SJYB01008872.1, on the reverse strand, counting down.
AATAATGTCTGATAGGGGGACTAATCAGGGCTTTAAAGAAGATAAAGTAGGTGAAATGGAAAGGGGGAACTAGGGGGGATGAAGTCAGATGTCTCTGGCTGAGACTGTCACAGAGGGTCTCTTGGGGAGGTGGTGGCATTTGACTTTAGACCTGGACCATGAAACCATATCCAGCACCCACAGGTAGAGCATTCCAGGCAGAAAGATCCAGTGCAATGTCAGTCTCTGAGGCCGGAAGGAGCTCGGTGGGTTTAAGATGTGTGAGGAAAGATGGGGGTGGCTGAGCTCAGGGAGATGGGAGGCAGGTGGCAAAGGAAGGTCAGAGCGAGGTGGTGGTGGTGGTTTAGCCGCTAAGTTGTGTCCGAATCTTTGTGACTCCATGGACTGCAGCCTGCCAGACTCCTCTGTCCATGGAGTTCTCCAGGCAAGAATACTGGAGTGGGTTGCCGTTTCCTACTCCAGGGGATCTTTCTGACCCAGGGATTGAACTAGGGTCTCCTCATTGCAAGCAGCTGAGAGGGGGTGTTCAGAGAGCAATTCAGGTGGGCGAGAAACCTCTGGAGGGCGCTAAAATGGAGTGATGTAGTCACTTCCCCTTTTTACTTTATTTTTTTTTTTAAGGTAGCAACAACTAATTTGTCTTTTTTTCCAAACTTTAAACTTTTTTATTTTGTACTGCAGTGTAGTCAATTAACATCACTGTGGTAGTTTCAGGTGAACAGCACAATTTCCCTTTCTGAAAGGAATACTTGGGCTGCTATACTGAGAATGGATTGTTCGGGACTAGTATGGCAGCAGAGAGATTGTGGTTGTGGCTCAAGCAAGAAGTGATGGAGACTTGGACCAGGGTAGAAACAGAGAAGATGAAAAGAAGAGACTGGCTGGAAACATTGTTGTGGAGGTGAGATGACAGCCCTTGACTGATGAAGGGTTGGATGCAAGGAGGAGAAGGGAATCTTCCAGGATTTCTTGATTCCTAACAGCTGCTTCCCTTGTGGCTCAGAGGTTAAAGCATTTGCCTCTAGTGCAGGTAGGCCTGGGTTCGATGCCTGGGTCAGGAAGATCCCCTGGAGAAGGAAATGGCAACCCACTCCAGTATTCTTGCCTGGAGAGTCCCATGGATGGAGGAGCCTGGTGGGCTTCAGTCCACGGGGTTGCAAAGAGTTGGACACAACTGAATGACTTAACTTTCACTTTCAACAGCTGTATCAACTTGAGCAACTCATTTAAATTTTCTGAGCCTCAGTTCTTCTAATCTGAAGGGGAAATAACCATCCATGACAAACCTACACAGTATATTAAAAAGCAGAGACATCATTAGCTGCCAAGATCCATTATCCATGGAATCAAAGCTATGGTTTTTCCAGTAGTCAAGTACAGATGTGAGAGTTGGACCATAAAAAAGGCTGAGCACTAAAGAATTGATGCTTTCAAATGGTGGTACTGGAGAAGACTCTTGAGAGTCCCTTGGACAGCACAGAGATCAAACCAGTCAGTCCTAAAGGAAATCAACCCTGAATACTCATTGGAAGGACTGACGCTGAAGCTCCAACACTTTGGCCACATGATGCAAAGAACTGACTCACTGGAAAAAGACCCTGATACTGGGCAAGACTGAGGGCAAGAGCAGAAGGGGGCAGTGGAGGATGAGATGGTTGAGCGGTATCGCTGACTCAATGGACAAAAATTTGAGCAAACTCCAGGAGATACTGAATGGCAGGGAAAACTGGCAGCTGCAGTCCATTGGGGTTGCAAAGAATCAGAAACAACTGAGCAACTGAACAATACCACCACCCCCTGACAGTTGCAAAGAAGACCAAATACCTACGTCTTAGCACAGGGCTCAGCTCAAGTGGCATCTTTTTTAAAAATCTATTTTTCCATTAGTGTGTTTGAAGTTTGGCTGCCACTGAGAAAGAAAAATGTATGGTTAAAAATATGTATGGTTTAGCTTAATTCAGGAAAACAGAAGTGACTCTTCTGCAGTTTGGAGCCATATGGATTTCTTGGTTGGGTGGACTCATCTGAATAGGGTCTGTAGACAGTGTCTGTCAGACAGTTGTATTTTTGCCATAGATTGTGTGGCAAGATGATTATTTCAGTGCAATTGGCAGCCTCAGGTATTTAAGAGATGTGTTTGACTCATTTCTTAACAACCAGGATGGAGAAAAGGAGGAATGTCTCCTAATAATGACTGTTTGCAGAGCTCTCAGAAGACAAAGCCCAACAAAAGGTCTCCTTGGCCTTATTTCTTCCCTCCCTCACACATAATCTTTAATCATCCTTAGAGCCAAACATTTGGGGTGACACATTCACCAAGAGTTATTACAGAAAAACGATTTCATTTCCACAGCCCAGAAGTATCCTTAGAAAGGAAGAAAAATCTCTAAATCATCACCAAAGGCATCAAGCCCTTAGGTGACTGGGTTCTAATTTGGAGATTTATACAATATTGCTTGTTCCTGCTTTCCTTTTCCTGGCTTATTCTTATTCTTATTCTTATTTTTAATGACAGAGGGTTCCTAGCATCTGTGGTATGAGGTTTGATTGGTCCTTCCTCCAAGACTTAAGGCTTGCAATGAGAAGTATCAAAAGTCAAAAAATGCTTTAAAAATATGAAAACTTTATGGGGGCATGATTGAGGACAAACTGGGGTGTATTATAAAGTGGTCCTCCCTCTGGAGATATGGAATAGCTTCAAAGATTCACTTTTATCTGCTCATTTGTTTGTTTAAACCATGTTGTGTAAACCATGTTGTCTTAAGGAGAGGGGGAAGGCAAAGGGGTGGGGAAAAGGGGAGGGGAGGGGAAAACCACAGATAGTGAGGAAAGTAGTAAGAACAGCTGGAGAGCGTCGGGCGTCCAGAAGCAGCTAATATAGAGTATTCGATCCATATTCTGTGCTGAGCATTATTTAGAAGCATCATCTCAAATATTCACAAACACCCTCTGAGATAGAAATCATTATTAACCCCATTTTTCAGATAAAAAGACTGATACTCAAGTTATACAGCTAGAAGTGGCAAAGCAGAACTCCAGAGTATACTAAATTTTACTGCATCTACACATAGGGATTTACTCATGAGTCAAACATGGCAAATACTTGGGGTTTTCTT
>SJYB01008871.1:0-14377 GCA_006408585.1 Antidorcas marsupialis | reverse complement strand
GGCAGGAGGAGAAGGGGACGACAGAGGATGAGATGGCTGGCTGGCATCACGGACTCGATGGACTTGAGTCTGAGTGAACTCTGAGAGATGGTGATAAACAGGGAGGCCTAGCGTGCTGTGATTCATGGGGTCTCAAAGAGTCGGACAGGACTGAGCGACTGAACTGAACTGAACTCTGCATATAAGTTAAATAAGCAAGGTGACAATATACATCCTTGTTGTACTCCTTTCCCAATTTGGAACCAGTCCATTGTTCCATGTTCAGTTCTAACTGTTTCTTTTTGACCTGCATACAGATTTCTCAGGTGGCAGGTAAAGTGGTCTGATATTCCCATCTCTTGAAGAATTTTCCAGTTTATTGTGATTCAGTGAAGTGAATCAATGAAGTTAACTCAATGAAGTGAATTTAGTGTAGTCAATGAAGCAGAAGGAGATGTTTTTCTGGAATTCTCTTGCTTTTCCAATGATCCAGTGGATGTTGACAATTTGATCTCTGGTTCCTCTGCCTTTTCTAAATCCAGCTTGAATATCTGGAAGTTCAAGTTCTTGCAGAGATCTCTAGTCTTTCCCATTCTATTGTTTTCCTTTATTTCTTTGCGTTGATCACTGATGAAAGCTTTCTTATCTCTTCTTGCTATTCTTTGGAACTCTACATTCAGATGAGTATATCTTTCCTTTTCTCCTTTGCCTTTAGCTTCTCTTTTCTCATCTATCTGTAAGGCATCCTCAGACAAGCCTTTTGCCTTTTTGCATTTCTTTTTCTTGGGGATGGTCTTTATCATTGCCCCCTGTATAATGCTGTGCACCTCTGTCCACAGTTCTTCTGTTTATCAGATCTAATCTCTTGACTCTATATGCCACTTCCACTGTATAATCATAAGAGACTTGATTTAGGTCATACCTGAATGGCCTATTGGTTTTCCATACTTTCTTCAATTTAAGTCTGAATTTGGCAATAAGGAGTTTATGATCTGAGCCACAATCAGCTCCTGGCCTTGTTTTTTGCTAACTGTATAGAGCTTCTCCATCTTTGACTGCAAAGAATATAATCAATCTTATTTCGGTATTGACCATCTGGTGATGTCTGTGAATCATCTCTTGTGTTACTGCAGGAGGGTTTTGTATTCTCTTGGCAAAACTCTATTAGCCTTTGCCCTGCTTAATTTTTCACTCCAAGGTCAAACTTGCCTGTTACTCCAGGTATCTCTTGACTTTCTACTTTTGCATTTACAATCCCCTATGTTGAAAAGGACACTTTGCTGTTGTTGTTAGTTATAAAAGGTCTTGTAGGTCTCCATAGAGCTGTTCAATGTCAGCTTCTTCAGCATTAGTGGTTAGGGCATAGACTGGGATTCCTGTGATATTGAATGGTTTGCCTGTGCACAAAGAGAGATTATTTTGTGTTTTTGAGATTGCATCGAAATACTTCATGTCAGACTCTTTTGTTGACTATGAGGGCTACTCCATTTTATCCAATGTATTCTTGCCCATGGTAGTAGATATAATGGTCATCTGAATTAAATTTGTCCATTTCAGTCAGTTTTAGTTCACTGCTTCCTAAAATGTGGATGTTCATTCTTGCCATCTCCTTGACCACTTCCAATTTACCTTGATTAATGGGCCTAACATTCCAGATTCTTATGCAATATTGTTCTTTCCAGCATATGAACCAGAGATCCAATTGCCAACATCCACTGGATCATAGAAAAAGCAAGAGAATTCCATAAAAACATCTACTTCTGCTTCATTGACTATGCTAAAGCCTTTGACTGTGTGGATCAAAACAAATTGTGGAAAATCCTTCAAGAGATGGGAATACGAGACCACCTGACCTGCCTCCTAAGAAATTTGCATGCAGGTCAAGAATAAACAGAACCAGACTTGGAAGAACAGACTGGATCCAAATTGGGAAAGGAGTATGTCAAGGCTGTATATTGTCACCCTGCTTATTTAAGTCATATGCAGAGTTCAGTTCAGTTGAATTCAGTCACTCTGTCATGTCTGACTCTTTACGATCCCGTGGACTGCAGCATTAGAAATGTGGTGTATGAAACAGAAGCTGGAATCAAAATTTCCAGGAGAAATATCAGTAACCTCAGATATGCAGATGACACCATCCTTATGGCAGAAAGTGAAGAAGAACTAAAGAGCCTCTTGATGAAAGTTAAAGAGGAGAGTGAAAAAAGCTGGCTTGAAACTCGACAATCAAAAAACTAAGATCATGACATGTGGTACCATCACTTCATAGCAATTAGATGGGTAAAACATATAGCAAAAATAAAAAGTAGTAGATCATTACATCTGCTCTCTTTGCTTTTTGTTTTGACTTTTATATCAGTTAGCTATTGCAGCATAACAAGCTGTCCTAAATTATGTGGTTTATTACAGTGCCTTTATTATCAAATGGGATTATGTGATGGAGTTGTTCTGATCAATTTTCAGATTCTCATGAGTCCATACAGGTGTGAGTCTCTACACTGGGTACATTGCATGTTATCCTTTCACCTCAATGTGCTAAACACTACCCCAATTGGCTTACCTCACACCAATAAATTAAAAAAACAGTATACTTTCAAAAACATCCCAGGGGAAAAGCACTGCATCTATATCTATATTAGATATTGGTTATATTCTACACATATCACTTTGATTCTTTTATCTTATTAGTTTTCTCAGCCCAACTACAAACAGCCAGCCCCTGGAGTTCTTTGTCCAAGAGTTTTATCTGACAAACAGATTTGTCTGGTCAACCTCTGCTAACTTATTTAGTAGTTGCAGCAAAATAATACCCACTGCAATATATTTCTCCTCTTACACAAAATCACACCTTACCTAAAGTAATTCATTAAGATTTTACATCAAACATCACTTGCTTGTACGGAAGTCTTTTCCAAGCAAGTTTTTTCCCTTAAATTCTTGTCTCTTGTTGGAGGCTTCTGGTTTTCTTTAGGTGTCAAGCTAGTTGGTTGCTCTGGAGTCTGCTTCCCATGAGGTGAAACAGCTCCATGCCAAGAGAAACTTTTTGACCCATGATTTTGAGAGGGTAACAGGCAGGAAGGCCAGGGGTCTCCAAACGGAGGACATAGCCTGCAAGTGTCAGACATTTTTGGCTCTCTTAAGTGGCAGGAGGAAACAAACTAGTGATATTTTTTCCTTCTCTATACAAATTTAAAAGGAGGTTTCTCTTAAAATACCCTGTTGCCATAATGACACCTGGTTTCACCTGAAGTTAACTATTCTCAAACCTAGAGAAAACCAATGCCTTTTTCTTATGGAAATGTTTATCTTAAGCTATGCTAGTGTACTATGCATTTACCCCAAAGTCTGTCTTCAAGTTGGTTCCGCCTTTTCGCTCAGAACCTACTTGACAAACCAGTATGTTATACTCAGATATTGTTCCTCTAATCTATGTAAATGAATCTATTTGTATGGTGATCTGCCTTTCTNAATTTAAAAGGAGGTTTCTCTTAAAATACCCTGTTGCCATAATGACACCTGGTTTCACCTGAAGTTAACTATTTTCAAACCTAGAGAAAACCAATGCCTTTTTCTTATGGAAATGTTTATCTTTAGCTATGTTAGTGTACTATGCATTTACCCCAAAGTCTGTCTTCAAGTTGGTTCCGCCTTTTCGCTCAGAACCCACTTGACAAACCAGTATGTTATACTCAGACATTGTTCCTCTAATCTATGTAAATGAATCTATTTGTATGGTGATCTGCCCTTCTTCAAGATTCAAGTTAATCATTTTATGGCCCAGGATGAACCATTTGGTGCCAAGATTATCCCAAAATGCATCTTATGGATGATGGGCTTGATGCCATTCTGACTTTTAAGACATTCCTTTCTTTCATTAACAGACTGCTAGTGACTATATAACATCCAGCTAAAGACTAGCAGGGGGGTACTCATTCTGCCCCTTCTGATGCCTATGTCAGAAGCTTTCTCTATCTCCTTTATACTTTAATAAAACTTTATTACACAAAAACTCTGAGTGATCAAGCCTTGTCTCTGGCTCTGGATTGAATTCTTCTCCTCTGGGGGCCAAGAATCCCGGCGTTGTGATTCAACAGCAACCTTTCAATTTCACACACAGGGGAAAGTTAGAGCATATGAGCAAGAGCCCAGCTTCCCCAGCTGTGTAGAAGACCTAGTTCTTTTATGCACACTGAGAAAACTGATGTGAGCTCCATCACAAGCAGGGGAGGAGAGGGACTGAATGAACAGTAAGATTCTCAGAGGGCATCAAAAGTAAGTAGATTCTATGTCACAAACTCTGTCAGGAAGCCCAGCAATGAGTCCCTAAGAGCCCTCACTTCTGGATCACTCTGACAAGGCTACAGACATCATGAAGTGTCAATGCACTTCATCTACAACTCCACCAAACCCCAACACACACACAACGGAGGGCCCCCTAGGCACCCTGGGAGTATCAAGAAAAAGCCTTTGCAGAAGGCTGATGAGCATGTGCAGAAATCAAGCCAGAATCTACTAGGATGGGACAAAAACCACAAAAATTTCAGTGTATATCACCATCCTTAAGAAAGCAAACAGAAGTCTGTTGACAGCTTGACTGACTTGTAGGACAAGAGAAAGTATACAGTCATGAGAAAAACCTCCAACCCAAGTAAGAGGAAAAAAGAAGTGTGGAGCAGGAATATCCATAGAAAACTGACAGTGTACCAGAATCTCTAACAGGGTTGAGTGAAAGTCTTTCTCTCCTGAGCAGTCATCAAAGGCTGGAGAAAGTAAATGCTTCTTCATCAATGAACACAGCAATACCAATTTTAAAGTATCATATAAAATCATGGAAATATGTACAGAAATGGATCAGAAAATTCCAAAAAAAAAGAAAAAAAAAAAGAGTCCAGGGCTAGATTTTTGCACCAGTGAATTCTGTGAAACATTTAAAAAAGTTAATGTTGAGCCTTCTCAAGCTTTTACAAACAATTGCAGAGGAGTGAGAAGTTTCTAATTCATTTTTTGATGCCAGCATTATTCTGATACTAAAGACTGACAAAGAGCCTACTTGAAAAGAAAACTAAGCAATTCACTCTAATTTATTTTTATTTCCCTCAAGATACTGAGGAGGCTTCCATGTGCTTATTTGCTATTTGTGCATCTTCTTTTGGGAAAAATATTTCCATATCCTTTGAACAACTTTCCATATCCTTTGTCCATTTAAAAATTATTGAGGTATAACTGACACAAAATTCTACTTGCTGAATGTTAAAATGTGATATATCTGTATAATAGAATATTCAGTTCAGTTGTTCAGTCATTCCCAACTCTTTGCTATCCCATGAACTTGCAGCATGCTAGGCTCCCCTGTCCATCCCCACTCCTGGAGTTACTCAAACTTATGTACATTGAGTCAGTGATGCCATCTAACCATCTCATCCTCTGTTGTCCCCTTCTCCTCCTGCTTTCAATCTTTCCCAGCATCAGGGTCTTTTCAAATGAGTCAGTTCTTGTATCAGGTGGCCAAAGTATTGGAGTTTTAGCTTCAGCATCAGTACTTTCAAAGAATATTCAGAACTGCTTTCCTTTAGGATAGACTGGTTGGATCTCTTTGCAGTCCAAGGGACTCTCAAGAGTCTTCTCCAACACCACAGTTCAAAAGCATTGATTCTTCAGTACTCACCTTTGCTTATAGTCCAACTCTCACATCCATACATGACTACTGGAAAAACCATAGCCTTGACTAGACAAAGTAATGTCTCTGTTTTTTTTAATATGCTGTCTAGGTTGGTCATAACTTTCCTTCCAAGGAGCCAAGCATCTTTTAATTTCATGGCTGCAGTTACCATCTGCATTGATTTTGGAGCCCAAGAAAACAAAGTCTAGCACTGTTTCCATTGTTTCTCCATCTATTTGCCATAAAGCGATGAGACCAGATGCCATGATCTTAGTTTTCTGTGTGTTGAGCTTTAAGCAAACTTTTCCACTCTCCTCTTTCACTTTCATCAAGAGGCTCTTTAGTTCTTCACTTTCTACCATAAATGTGGTATCATCTGCATATCTGAGGTTATTGGCTTTTCTTCTAGCAATCTTGGTTCCAGCTTGTGCTTCATCCAGTCCAGTGTTTCTCATGATGGATTCTGAACATATAGGTTAAATAAGCAGGGTGACAATATACAGCCTTGACGTACTCCTTTGCCAATTTGTAACCAGTCTGTTGTTCCATGTCCAGTTTTAACTGTTGCTTCCTGCCCTGCAAACAGATTTCTCAGAAGGCAGGTCAGGCGGTCTGGTATTCCTGTCTCTTGAAGAATTTTCTACAGTTTGTTGTGATCCACACAAAGGCTTTGGCATAGTAAATAAAGCAGAAATAGATGTTTTCTGGAACTCTCTTGCTTTTTTGATGATCCAGCAGATGTTGGCAATTTGATCTCTGGTTCCTCTGCCTTTCCTAAATCCAGCTCAAAAATCTCAAAGTTCATGATTCACATACTGTTGAAGCCTGGCTTGGAGAATTTTGAGCTTTACTTTGCTAGCATGTGAAAGTGAAAGTGAAGTCACTCAGTCGTGTCTGACTCTTTGTGACCCGTGGACTGTAGCCCACCAAGCTCCTCCATCCATGGGATTCTCCAGGCAAGAATACTGGAGTGGGTTGCCATTTCCTTCTCCAGGGGATCTTCCTGACCCAGGGATCAAACCCAGGTCTCCCACATTGCAGGCAGACGCTTTAACCTCTGCACCACCAGGGAATGAGTGCAATTGTGTGGTAGCTTGAGTATTCTTTGGGATTACCTTTCTTTGGGATTGGAATGAAAATTGACCTTTTCCAGTTCTGTGGCCACTCAGTTTTCCAAATTTGCTGGCATTTTGAGTGCAGCACTGCCACAAATCATCTTTCAGGATTTGAAATAGCTCAACTTGTTTGTAGTGATGCTTCCTAAGGCCCTCTTGTCTTCACATTCCAGGATGTCTGGCTCTAAGTGAGTGATCACACCATTGTGATTATCTGGGTCATAAAGATCTTTTTTTGTATAATTTTTCTGTGTGTTCTTGCCACCTCTTCTTAATATTTTGTTTCTCTTAGGTCCATAATATTTCTGTCCTTCATCAAGCCCATCTTTGCATGAAATGTTCCCTTGGTATCTCCAGTTTTCTTGAAGAGATCTCTATTCTTTCCCATTCTGTTGTTTTCTTCTATTTCTTTGCATTGAACTCTGAGGAAGGCTTTCTTATCCTCATTGCTCTTCTTTGGAACTCTGAATTCAAATGGGAATATCTTTCCTTTTCTCCTTTGTCTTTAGTTTTTCTTCTTTTGTCAGCTATTTGTAAGGCCTCCTCAGACAACCATTTTGTCTTTCTTTTTCTTGGGGATTATCTGGATCCCTGCCTCCTGTAAATGTCATGAACCTCTTCCCATAGTTCATCAGGCACTCTGTCTATCAGATCTAACCCCTTGAATCTACTTGTCACTCCCACTGTATAATTGTAAGGGATTTGACCTAGGTCATACCTGAATGGTCTAGTGGTTTTCCTTACTTTATTCAATTTAGGTCTGAAGTTGGCAATAAGGAATTCATGATCTAAGTCACAGTCAGCTCCCAGTCTTGTTTTGGCTGACTGTATAGAGCTTCTCCATCGTTGGCTGCAAAGAATATAATCAATCTGATTTTTGTATTGAGCATCTGGTGATGACTGTGTGTAGAATATTATATATACATACATACATATATATATATATATAAATATATATAGAATATTATTTGGTCATAAAAAGGAATGAAGTGCTTACTGATAGATATTTTAAAATGCATGGAACTTGAAAACATCATTCTGAGTTAAGAAAATAGTTATAAAAGACCATATATCATATGATTTCATTTATTTGGAATGCCCAGAATAGAGAGAGCAGTAGACAGATTGTTAGCTGCTTAGGGATATAAGAAATGAGGAAGCAATAGATCAAGGACATAAGATTTATTTTTGAGGTGATGAAAGAGTTTCAATTTGTTGGTGGTTGCACAACAAGTAGATATACTAAAAAATGAATTGTACCTTTCAGATTGGTGAATTGTATGGCAGGAGGATTATATCTCAATAAAGCTGATTTTAGAAGTCTATAATTTTCGCTTTAAAAAGAAATTGCAGATCAATATCCCTAATGCATATACACAAAAATTATAAACAATACAGGGGCAAACTAAATAGAACAGCACATTAAAAGGATCATACTCCATGATCACTTGGGCTTTATCCCTGGGACACAAGGATCATTCAACTTAAGCAAATCAATAAATATAATACACCAAATTTTAAAGATTATATGTAAATATCATATGGTATTATAATGACAAACTTCAATATTTTTTCATCATAAGAATTCTACCTGAGTACAGAAAGAATGTCCAATAGTAAAATGTTCATATATGACAAGTCCACAACTGAAATCACCCTGAGTGGCAAAATGTTGACAGATTTTACTTTATGATTAGAAACCAGACAAGAATGTCCAGTCTCATCACTTTTGTTCAACATAGTACTGAAAATCCTAGCTGGAGCAAAGAGGCAAGAATATGGTGTCCAAATTGAAAAGAAAAAAAAAAGTGTTTGAAAACCCTAAAGGCTTCACTGAGAAAGTCAGAATTCAAAATAAAGTAAATAAAGTTGTAGGATAGGAAATCAATATGTAAATAACAGTATGTATGTATACTAACAATGAACAATCTAGAAAACATTAAGAAAGCTCTCTCCATTACAATAACATCAGAAAAGAATAAAAATAGTTAGAAATCAATTTAACCAAGAAATCAAATATCTGTGCACAGAAAATTTAAGACATGAAAGAAACTGGAAGATGCATATATTCATATAACAATATCATGTTCATAGATCAGAAGAATTAATAACATTAAAATGTCCATATTGCTCTCAGACATCTATGCTTTCAATGTAACCCACATCAAAAATCCAGTGATCTTTTTCACAATAATAGAAAATGAAGTCTAGATTTCATGTAGAACAACAAAAAAAATACCTTGAGTAGTTAAAGTAAATTTGAGAAAGAAAAAGATGAAATCACTTCCTGACTTCAAGCTATACCACAAAAATATAGTAATCAAAAAACATGGCACTGGGAAGAAAGCAAGCACAAACACTAATGGAACAAAACTGAAAGCTCAGAAATAAGCCTATACATATATAGTCAACTAATATTTGACAAAGGTGGCAAGAATACTAAATGGAGAGAGGAGTACATGAACTCATTTGCATGTAACTGGAGAAGATGCAGAATAAGTTTCAGCTGCTTTCCTAAAATGTAATCTACCTGGGCATCATCCTCATTTCTTAAGGCAATGTGGGATAATAAATATTCAGGTGAATGTTGTGAGAAAAAAGTGAAATAAATGAATAATGGTTTATATATATATAACTACACTAGTCCAAAGAAAACATTCAAGAGTCAGGAGTGTGTAAATGTATATAGGTATGTGCATTTGTACCATTTCTTTTCACTAAACACATTCATGCATAGGAATATGCACACATATAGACTCATTTGTAATTTCTCATCTACTATGTTGAAAGAAAACCTGAAAATGGGAGGGATAGAAATTAAGGGAATAACAATTGAATAAATGTTACCTAGAAAAAGTGTAGCAATTTTTATATAAAGATTTACAGTACTATGGGTGACTTTAATTTTAATAAGGGATTATTTTCACTACAGTAAATTCTCAAAGCCTTTAAGGTGAGAACCATTTTTACATTATGTGATGAGAAATCTTCTGTACCAGTTAATTGTGTCAAATATCTCTAAATTAATTCTAATTACTCTTACTTAAGGGCTTCCCCCATGACTCTGTGGTGAACAATCTGCCTGTAATGCAGGAGACTCAAGTCTGTTCCCTGGGTCTGGAAGATCCCCTGGAGGAGGGCCTAGCAGCCCACTCCAGTGTTCTTGCCTGGAGAACCCCATGGACTGAGGAGCCTGGAGGGTTACAGTCCATAGCATTGCAGAGAGTGGGACACGACTGAGTGACTGAGCATGCATGCACTCCTGTTTAAAATAGGTTTCAACACACAACAACTTGCTTAAAGTGTCTTAAAAAAAACATATGAAAAAACTTTATTTTTTAAAAAATTTTATTTTTACTTTATTCTACCTTACAATACTGTATTGGTTTTGCCATACATTNAACCCAGGTCTCCCACATTGCAGGCAGACGCTTTAACCTCTGCACAACCAGGGAATGAGTGCAATTGTGTGGTAGCTTGAGTATTCTTTGGGATTACCTTTCTTTGGGATTGGAATGAAAATTGACCTTTTCCAGTTCTGTGGCCACTCAGTTTTCCAAATTTGCTGGCATTTTGAGTGCAGCACTGCCACAAATCATCTTTCAGGATTTGAAATAGCTCAACTTGTTTGTAGTGATGCTTCCTAAGGCCCTCTTGTCTTCACATTCCAGGATGTCTGGCTCTAAGTGAGTGATCACACCATTGTGATTATCTGGGTCATAAAGATCTTTTTTTGTATAATTTTTCTGTGTGTTCTTGCCACCTCTTCTTAATATTTTGTTTCTCTTAGGTCCATAATATTTCTGTCCTTCATCAAGCCCATCTTTGCATGAAATGTTCCCTTGGTATCTCCAGTTTTCTTGAAGAGATCTCTATTCTTTCCCATTCTGTTGTTTTCTTCTATTTCTTTGCATTGAACTCTGAGGAAGGCTTTCTTATCCTCATTGCTCTTCTTTGGAACTCTGAATTCAAATGGGAATATCTTTCCTTTTCTCCTTTGTCTTTAGTTTTTCTTCTTTTGTCAGCTATTTGTAAGGCCTCCTCAGACAACCATTTTGTCTTTCTTTTTCTTGGGGATTATCTGGATCCCTGCCTCCTGTAAATGTCATGAACCTCTTCCCATAGTTCATCAGGCACTCTGTCTATCAGATCTAACCCCTTGAATCTACTTGTCACTCCCACTGTATAATTGTAAGGGATTTGACCTAGGTCATACCTGAATGGTCTAGTGGTTTTCCTTACTTTATTCAATTTAGGTCTGAAGTTGGCAATAAGGAATTCATGATCTAAGTCACAGTCAGCTCCCAGTCTTGTTTTGGCTGACTGTATAGAGCTTCTCCATCGTTGGCTGCAAAGAATATAATCAATCTGATTTTTGTATTGAGCATCTGGTGATGACTGTGTGTAGAATATTATATATACATACATACATATATATATATATATAAATATATATAGAATATTATTTGGTCATAAAAAGGAATGAAGTGCTTACTGATAGATATTTTAAAATGCATGGAACTTGAAAACATCATTTTGAGTTAAGAAAATAGTTATAAAAGACCATATATCATATGATTTCATTTATTTGGAATGCCCAGAATAGAGAGAGCAGTAGACAGATTGTTAGCTGCTTAGGGATATAAGAAATGAGGAAGCAATAGATCAAGGACATAAGATTTATTTTTGAGGTGATGAAAGAGTTTCAATTTGTTGGTGGTTGCACAACAAGTAGATATACTAAAAAATGAATTGTACCTTTCAGATTGGTGAATTGTATGGCAGGAGGATTATATCTCAATAAAGCTGATTTTAGAAGTCTATAATTTTCGCTTTAAAAAGAAATTGCAGATCAATATCCCTAATGCATATACACAAAAATTATAAACAATACAGGGGCAAACTAAATAGAACAGCACATTAAAAGGATCATACTCCATGATCACTTGGGCTTTATCCCTGGGACACAAGGATCATTCAACTTAAGCAAATCAATAAATATAATACACCAAATTTTAAAGATTATATGTAAATATCATATGGTATTATAATGACAAACTTCAATATTTTTTCATCATAAAAATTCTACCTGAGTACAGAAAGAATGTCCAATAGTAAAATGTTCATATATGACAAGTCCACAACTGAAATCACCCTGAGTGGCAAAATGTTGACAGATTTTACTTTATGATTAGAAACCAGACAAGAATGTCCAGTCTCATCACTTTTGTTCAACATAGTACTGAAAATCCTAGCTGGAGCAAAGAGGCAAGAATATGGTGTCCAAATTGAAAAGAAAAAAAAAAGTGTTTGAAAACCCTAAAGGCTTCACTGAGAAAGTCAGAATTCAAAATAAAGTAAATAAAGTTGTAGGATAGGAAATCAATATGTAAATAACAGTATGTATGTATACTAACAATGAACAATCTAGAAAACATTAAGAAAGCTCTCTCCATTACAATAACATCAGAAAAGAATAAAAATAGTTAGAAATCAATTTAACCAAGAAATCAAATATCTGTGCACAGAAAATTTAAGACATGAAAGAAACTGGAAGATGCATATATTCATATAACAATATCATGTTCATAGATCAGAAGAATTAATAACATTAAAATGTCCATATTGCTCTCAGACATCTATGCTTTCAATGTAACCCACATCAAAAATCCAGTGATCTTTTTCACAATAATAGAAAATGAATTCTAGATTTCATGTAGAACAACAAAAAAAATACCTTGAGTAGTTAAAGTAAATTTGAGAAAGAAAAAGATGAAATCACTTCCTGACTTCAAGCTATACCACAAAAATATAGTAATCAAAAAACATGGCACTGGGAAGAAAGCAAGCACAAACACTAATGGAACAAAACTGAAAGCTCAGAAATAAGCCTATACATATATAGTCAACTAATATTTGACAAAGGTGGCAAGAATACTAAATGGAGAGAGGAGTACATGAACTCATTTGCATGTAACTGGAGAAGATGCAGAATAAGTTTCAGCTGCTTTCCTAAAATGTAATCTACCTGGGCATCATCCTCATTTCTTAAGGCAATGTGGGATAATAAATATTCAGGTGAATGTTGTGAGAAAAAAGTGAAATAAATGAATAATGGTTTATATATATATAACTACACTAGTCCAAAGAAAACATTCAAGAGTCAGGAGTGTGTAAATGTATATAGGTATGTGCATTTGTACCATTTCTTTTCACTAAACACATTCATGCATAGGAATATGCACACATATAGACTCATTTGTAATTTCTCATCTACTATGTTGAAAGAAAACCTGAAAATGGGAGGGATAGAAATTAAGGGAATAACAATTGAATAAATGTTACCTAGAAAAAGTGTAGCAATTTTTATATAAAGATTTACAGTACTATGGGTGACTTTAATTTTAATAAGGGATTATTTTCACTACAGTAAATTCTCAAAGCCTTTAAGGTGAGAACCATTTTTACATTATGTGATGAGAAATCTTCTGTACCAGTTAATTGTGTCAAATATCTCTAAATTAATTCTAATTACTCTTACTTAAGGGCTTCCCCCATGACTCTGTGGTGAACAATCTGCCTGTAATGCAGGAGACTCAAGTCTGTTCCCTGGGTCTGGAAGATCCCCTGGAGGAGGGCCTAGCAGCCCACTCCAGTGTTCTTGCCTGGAGAACCCCATGGACTGAGGAGCCTGGAGGGTTACAGTCCATAGCATTGCAGAGAGTGGGACACGACTGAGTGACTGAGCATGCATGCACTCCTGTTTAAAATAGGTTTCAACACACAACAACTTGCTTAAAGTGTCTTAAAAAAAACATATGAAAAAACTTTATTTTTTAAAAAATTTTATTTTTACTTTATTCTACCTTACAATACTGTATTGGTTTTGCCATACATTAACATGAATCAGCCACAGGTGTACATGAGCTCCCAATCCTGAAACCCCCTCCCACCTCCCACCCCATATCATCTCTCTGGATCATCCCCGTGCTCCAGCCCCAAGCATCCTGCATCCAACACAGACTGGTGCTTCGTTTCTCACATGACAGTATACTTGTTTCAATTCCATTCTCCCAAATCACCCCACCTTCTCCATCTCCCTCTCCCTCAGAGGCCAAAAGTCCGTTCTATACCTCTGTGTCTCCTTTGTTGTCTCACATACAGGGTCATCATTACTATCTTTCTAAATTCCATATATATGTGTCAGTAGAAGGAAATGGCAATCCACTCCAGGACTATTGCCTGGAAAATCCCATGGACAGAGGAGCCTGGTAGGCTACAGTCCATGGGGTCACAAAGAGCCGGACACGACTGAGCAACTTCACTTCATACTGTATTGGTGTTTTTCTTTCTGGCTTACTTCACTCTGTATAATCAGCTCCAGTTTCATCCATCTCATTAGAACTGATTCAAATTTATTTTTTTTAAGGGCTGAGTAATACTCCATTATGTATATGTACCACAGCTTTCTTATCCATTCATCTTCTGGTGGACATCTAGGTTGTTTCCATGTCTGGCTATTATAAACAATGCTGCAGTGAACATTGGGGTACACGTGTCTCTTTCAATTCTGGTTTCCTCGGTGTGTATGCCCAGCAGTGGGATTGCTGGGTCATAAGGCAGT
>SJYB01008870.1:0-11999 GCA_006408585.1 Antidorcas marsupialis | reverse complement strand
ATATCAGAGGATAACAATGCAGTGAAATCCTGATAAAAGGAGACTTGTTTTATAAAACTCTAATCCTATAAATTTCAAGTAGCATTGCATCCCTGCAAAAATTCTGCTAGACCTGGTTCGCAATAGCCTCCCTTTAAACAAAATGCTATTATGAATATAGTTCTCTAATTTAATATATTTTAATTTTCTACAATGTTTCTATGAAAACTATAATCAAATGATGGTGGTAACTACATAACATTTAAAGGTTCTATATTACCAAAAGAACCATCAATAAAGGTCATAAATGACACAATTAGAATAGAAGACCAACATCCTTCATATGTTAGGAAATTCCCATAAATCAATCAGAAAAATTTAAGCTACCAATGGAAAATGTTTCAGTTAGACAAAAAACATCTATAGAAGAAAACACAAATTGCAAATATAAAAACTCCTTAAAAGCTATCCTTATTATAAACAACATGAGTAATAATTTTAATGAGATTCAACTATTAATTAATCATATTAAACAAGAAAGTAAATCAATGTGAACAATGCTGATAAGGATAAGAAATTGGTATTCTCAGACACTATTTAAAACAATACAATTTGATGAAGATATTTGCAAGTCCGTTTGATGAAAACTATCAAGATTTAATATACTTATATTAGAAGTCCTAAATTAGCACTTCTCAGAATTTGAAAGCTAAGAATGTGTGCAGTGGTGTTCACTGATACATGAATAGCAAAATACTAGAAAGTATTTCAAACTGCATTAAATAAACTGTGCACTTTAGTACCACATGATACTACACACTTACAAGTGAAGTATACACACGGATTTCTAAATAAACTGTGCACTTTAGTACCACATAATACTACACAATTACAAGTGAAGTGTACACACGGAGATGGGCATGCCATAAAGTTATATTCTCAAGTGAGTCCATTAGGAATACACTGAAAGCACATGCATGGACCTTGCATAATAACAACAGTTATGGTGGCTAATAGAACCAGCTCTGGAGCCAGATGGTCTAGGTTTAAATCCACATATCCTGCTTACTTTAAGTATGGCTCTGGTAAGTCACTTTAACTTCCCTGCCCAAAGTTTTAATCTCTATAAATGAAGGGAAAATACTGAGCCCTAAATGTTGGCATTCCCTTTATGATTCATTTTAGAATGTAAAATGGACACTGAATAACATTAGTTCTGAGCTGTGAACACTGCTCAAAACTTATGGACCAAAAGTCCTGCTGGATAAAAAGAAAAAAAAATCAGTCTTGAAACTTATTACAAACTGTAATAAATTTTATAAGTGGCTATCTCTTTAAAAAAGTGTCAGATAAAATAGCATTAAGACTTTTGTTTTCTTTACATAGATTTTTAATCAAGGAAGAAAACAAATAATAAAAAAAATCAGGAAGTAAACAAGATGGAATTTACAACTGCAGCAAGTTTTTGTTTTGTTTTGCCATACCACTTTTTTTTCTTTTTCTTTCTTCTTTTTTTTTTTTGCCCATAGACTATGGCTTGATTATTAAGGGGTGAAGTTTAGAATGTATTATATGGCTCCTGTATTCATTCATATGCTTAGTTCATTCTGTTGCACAATGATTTTTATAAGAAGGAACTCAAAGTCCATTTCAATCTCATATAATCCACTAAATAAATATTGACTAATTTATTATTTTTGCAGTCTAACAAATCTAACATTTAGAGTTTTTTTTTTCTAAAGAAAAAAGACTCATGACTTTGTACATGTTTGGAAAGTCCATTTAAAAATACTGTTGGCTAGTTGCTTGTATTTATAAAGGCTCAAACAAACAAACAAAACCTAACTTTTTAAAAAGAAACTGCAAAGGACCAGTGAGTAGCTTTTCTTGTACTCATTTTAAAATATTTTTTTCCACAGATATAGACATTTTATATTTTAAACATCAATTCTCTGATAAATCCTGACCAATGTATAAATTATCCAATTGCACCATATAGGTGTGTGTACTAAGAACTTATAAAACTAGTGGACCAGAAATATAAAACATTTCTTGTTATAGGCTAAATGTTATTACATGTTTAAGTTAAAATTTTAAGCTGCCTCATGAAAATAATCTTTACTATTTTTATCCCCCTTGTAAACAAGTGAATGAAGCACAAACTGAAATCAAGATTTCCGGGAGAAATGTTATTAACCTCAGATATTCAGATGACACCACAATTATGGCAGAAAGCAAAGAAGAACTAAAGAGCCTCTTGATGAAACTGAGAGATGAGAGTGAAAAAGTTGGCTTAGAACTCAACATTCAGAAAACTAAGATCATGGCATCTGGTCCCATCACTTCATGACAAAAGGATGGAGAAACAATGGAAAGAGTGAGAGGCTATTTTCTTAGGCTCCAAAATCACTGCAGATGGTGACTGAAGCCATGAAATTAAAAGATGCTTGCTTCTTTGAAGAAAAGCTATAACCTACCTAGACAGCATATTAAAAAGTAGAGACATTACTTTACCAACAAAGATCCATCAAGTCAAAGCTATTGTTTTTCCAGTAGTCATGTATGGATGTGAGAGTTGGACTATAAAGAAAGCTGAGCACCGAAGATTTGATGCTCTTGAACTGTAGTGTTGCAGGAGACTCTTGAGAGTCCCTTGAACTGCAAGGAGATCCAACCACTCCATCCTTAAGGATGGAATATTCATTGGAAAGACTGATGCTGAAGCTAAAACTTCAATACTTGGCCACCTGATGCAAAGAACCAACTCATTGGAAAACACCTTGATGCAGGGAAAGACTGAAGGTGGGAGGAGGTGAAGACAGAGAATGAGATGGTTTAATGGCATCACCAAGGCGATGGACGTGAGTTTGGGTAAACTCCGGGTGTTGGTGATGGACAGGGAAGGCTGGTGTGCTGCAGTCCATGGTGTTGCAGAGTCAGATACTACTGAGTGACTGAACTGAACTGAAACATGTGAATGATCAATGTATGGGTTTTTATTAGCAACTAGTCAGAGCTATTGGAGAAGGCAATGGTACTCCACTCCAGTACTCTTGCCTGGAAAATCCCATGGATGGAGGAGCCTGGTAGGCTATAGCNCTCAGATATTCAGATGACACCACAATTATGGCAGAAAGCAAAGAAGAACTAAGGAGCCTCTTGATGAAACTGAGAGATGAGAGTGAAAAAGTTGGCTTAGAACTCAACATTCAGAAAACTAAGATCATGGCATCTGATCCCATCACTTCATGACATAAGGATGGAGAAACAATGGAAAGAGTGAGAGGCTATATTCTTAGGCTCCAAAATCACTGCAGATGGTGACTGAAGCCATGAAATTAAAAGATGCTTGCTTCTTTGAAGAAAAGCTATAACCAACCTAGACAGCATATTAAAAAGTAGAGACATTACTTTACCAACAAAGATCCATCAAGTCAAAGCTATGGTTTTTCCAGTAGTCATGTATGGATGTGAGAGTTGGACTATAAAGAAAGCTGAGTGCAGAAGATTTGATGCTCTTGAACTGTAGTGTTGCAGGAGACTCTTGAGAGTCCCTTGAACTGCAAGGAGATCCAACCACTCCATCCTTAAGGATGGAATATTCATTGGAAAGACTGATGCTGAAGCTAAAACTTCAATACTTGGCCACCTGATGCAAAGAACCAACTCACTGGAAAACACCTTGATGCAGGGAAAGACTGAAGGTGGGAGGAGGTGAAGACAGAGGATGAGATGGTTTAATGGCATCACCAAGGCGATGGACGTGAGTTTGGGTAAACTCCGGGTGTTGGTGATGGACAGGGAAGGCTGGTGTGCTGCAGTCCATGGTGTTGCAGAGTCAGATACTACTGAGTGACTGAACTGAACTGAAACATGTGAATGATCAATGTATGGGTTTTTATTAGCAACTAGTCAGAGCTATTGGAGAAGGCAATGGTACTCCACTCCAGTACTCTTGCCTGGAAAATCCCATGGATGGAGGAGCCTGGTAGGCTATAGTCCATGGGGTCACTTAGAGTCAGACACGACTGAGCGACTTCACTTTCGGTTTTCACTTTCATGTTTTGGAGAAGGAAATGGCAACCCACTCCAGTGTTCTTGCCTGGAGAATCCCAGGAACGAGGAAGCCTGGTGGGCTGCCATCTGTGGGGTCGCACAGAGTCGAACATGACTGAAGTTACTTAGCAGCAGCAGCAGCAGTCAAGGCAATGGTTTTTCCTGTGGTCATGTATGGATGTGACAGTTGGACTGTGAAGAAGGCTGAGCGTCGAATAATTGATGCTTTTGAACTGTGGTGTTGGAGAAGACTCTGGAGAGTCCCTTGGACTGCGAGGAGATTCAACCACTCCATGCTGAAGGAGATCAGCCCTGGGATTTCTTTGGAAGAAATGATGCTAAAGCTGAAACTCCAATACTTTGGCCACCTCATGCGAAGAATTGACTCACTGGAAAAGACTGTGATGCTGGGAGGGATTGGGAGCAGGAGGAGAAGGGGACGACAGAGGATGAGATGGCTGGATGGGATCACGGACTGGACGAACGTGAGCCTGAGTGAACTCCGGGAGATGGTGATNTAGCAACTAGTCAGAGCTATTGGAGAAGGCAATGGTACTCCACTCCAGTACTCTTGCCTGGAAAATCCCATGGATGGAGGAGCCTGGTAGGCTATAGCCCATGGAGTCACTTAGAGTCAGACATGACTGAGCGACTTCACTTTCGGTTTTCACTTTCATGTTTTGGAGAAGGAAATGGCAACCCACTCCAGCGTTCTTGCCCGGAGAATCCCAGGGACGAGGAAGCCTGGTGGGCTGCCATCTGTGGGGTCGCACAGAGTCGAACATGACTGAAGTTACTTAGCAGCAGCAGCAGTAGTCAAGGCAATGGTGTTTCCTGTGGTCATGTATGGATGTGACAGTTGGACTGTGAAGAAGGCTGAGCGTCGAATAATTGATGCTTTTGAACTGTGGTGTTGGAGAAGACTCTGGAGAGTCCCTTGGACTGCGAGGAGATTCAACCACTCCATGCTGAAGGAGATCAGCCCTGGGATTTCTTTGGAAGAAATGATGCTAAAGCTGAAACTCCAATACTTTGGCCACCTCATGCGAAGAATTGACTCACTGGAAAAGACTGTGATGCTGGGAGGGATTGGGAGCAGGAGGAGAAGGGGACGACAGAGGATGAGATGGCTGGATGGGATCACGGACTGGACGAACGTGAGCCTGAGTGAACTCCGGGAGATGGTGATGGACAGGGAGGCCTGGCGTGCTGCGATTCATGGGGTCGCGAAGAGTCGGACACGACTGAGCGACTGAACTGAACTGAACTGAACTCCTTCACTATAGAAAAGCGTTTTATTTGATGCTTTTATTTGATATTTTATTTGATGCGGTCCCACTTGTTTATTTTCGCTTTGTTTCCTCTGCCTTTTGGAGAAGGGAAAGGCAACCCACTCCAGTATTCTTGCTTGGGGAAATCCATGAACAGAGCAGCCTGGTGGACTATAGTCCATGAAGTCACAAAGAGTCAGACGTGACTGAGTGACTAACACAGCACAGCCCTTGCCTGTGGAGTCAAATTCAAACTGCTAACACCAATGTCAGTGAGGTTATTGCCTGTGTTTTCATCTGGATTTTTATGGTTTCAGGCCTTATATAATATCTTTAATTCATTTTGAGTTAGCTTTTGCACATGATGTAAGAAAATGGTCTAGTTTCATTCTTTTACATATAGCTGTCCGGTTTTATCAACACTATTTACTGAAGAGACTGTCTTTTTCCCATCAGATGTTTTTGGCTCCTCTGACCATATGACTGTGGGTTTATTTCTGTGATCTCTCCTCCATTCCACTGATCTATGGGTCTATGTGTCTGTTTTTGTGCCTGTACCATATTGTGGAAAATTCTTCAAGAGATGGGAATACCAGACCACCTGACCTGCTCCTGAAATATCTGTATGCAGGTCAAGAAGCAACAGTTATAACTGGACATGGAACAACAGACAGGTTCCAAATTGGGAAAGGAGTATGTCGAGGCTGTATATTGTCACTCTGCTTATTTAACTTACATGCAGAGTACATCATGAGAAATGCTAGACTGGATGAAGCACAAGCTGGAATCAAGATTGATGGGAGGAATATCAATAACCTCAGATACTCAGATGATACCACCCTTATGGCATAAAGTGAAGAAGCACTAAAGAGCCTCTTGATGAAACTGAAAGAGGAGAGTGAAAAAGTTGGCTTAAAACTCAACATTTAGAAAACTAAGATCATGGCATCCAGTCCCATTACTTATGGCAAATAAATGGGGAAACAGTGGAAAGAGTAACAAGCTCGAATTTGGGGGGACTCCAAAATCACTGCAGATGGTGACTGCAGCCAGGAAATTAAAATACACTTATTTCTTGGAAGAAAAGTTACGACCAATCTAGACAGAATATTAAAAAGCAGAGACATTACCAACAAAGATCCATCGAGTCAAAGCTATCTTTTTCCAGTAGTCATATATGGATGTGAGAGTTGGACTATAAAGAAAGCTGAGCACCAAAGAACTGATGCTTTTGAACTGTGGGTTGGAGAAGACTCTTGAGAGTTCCTTGGACAGCAAAGAGATCCAACCAGTGCATCCTAAAGGAAATCAGTCCTGCATATTCATTGGAAAGACTGTTGCTGAAGCTGAAACTCCAGTACTTTGGCCACCTGATGCAAAAAAACTGACTCAATGGAAAAGACCTTGATGCTGGGAAAGATTGAAGGCAGAAGGAGAAGGGGAAGACAGAGGATGAGATGGTTGGATGGCATCACTGACTCAATGGACATGAGTTTGAATAAACTCTGGGAGTTGGTGGTGGACAGGGAAGCCTGTCATGCTGCAGTCCATGGAGTCACAAAGAGTTGGACACAGCTGAGCAACTAACTGAACTGAACCATACTGTTTTGACTACTGTAGCGAGTATTGTTAGTATAGTTTGAAATCGGTAAGTGTGACACCTCAGATTTGTTATTTCTTGAGATTGCCCTATATCATGTCTTTTGTGGTATCATATACATTTTAGAATTATTTGTTATAGTTCTGTGAAAAATGTTATGGGTATTTTCATAGAAGTTGCTTTGAATCTATAGACGGTTTCGGGTAGTATGGAAATTTAACATTGTTAATCATTCCAATTTTTGAAGATGGGCTATCATCCCATTTATTTGTGCGAGAATCAGTTTCTTTCATCAATGTCTTATAGTATTCTGAGTACAGGAGTTTCACTTCTTGATTAAATTTATACCTAACTTTTCTTTTTCTTTTTGATGCAATTGTGAGATTGTTTTCTTAATTTCTCTTTCTGATAGTTCATTCTTAAGTAAAGAAATGCAACAGATTTCTGTATATTGATTTTGTATCCTGAAACTTTACTAAACTCATTTATTGGTTTTAATAGTTTATTAGTGGAGTCTTTAGAGTTTTCTAAACTTGACGGAGAAAGCAATGGCACCCCAACTCCAGTACTCTTGCCTGGAAAATCCCATGGATGGAGGAGCCTGGAAGGCTGCAGTCCATGGGGTTGCTGAGAGTTGGACACGACTGAGCGACTTCACTTAGAGTTTTCTAGATAAAGTATTATGTCATGTGCAAATAGTGGCAGTTTTACTTCTTCCTTTCCAATTTGTATCTCTTTTATTTCTTTTTTGGGGGTCTGATTGCTGTGACTAGATCTTCCAATACTATGCTGAATAGCAGTGGGAAGAGTGTGCACTCTCATCTCCTTCCTCATCTTAGAGGAAAATTTTTCACTTTTCACTGTTGATATAATGTTAGCTGTGAGCTTATCATATATAGCATTTATTATGTTAAGTTATGTTCCCTTTTGGGATTCCCAGATGGCGCTAGGGTTAAAGAACCTGCCTGCCAATGCAGGAGACATAGGACTCTTGGGTTTGATCCCTGGGTTGGGAAGATCCCCTGGAGGAGGGCATAGCAATCCACTCCAGCATTCTTGCCTGGAGAATCCCCATGGGCAGAGGATAAGTCTGGGTAGCTAGAGTCCATAGGGTCACAAAGAGTCAGATACAACTGAAGTGACTTAGCAGGCATGCACACATATTCCCTTCTAGTGGTAATATCACCTTTGCTGAGAGATTTTTTTAGTCGTAAATGGACACTGAATTTTTTCAAATACTTTTTCTGTATCTCTTGAAATGACCAAGTGGTTTTATCCTTCATTTTGTTAATGTGGTGCATCACATTGATTGATTTACAGATATTGAATAATATTTGCATCTCTGGAATAAGTCCCATTAAATCATAGTGTATGATCCTCTTAATGTAATTCTCTTAATGTATTTTGAATTTGGTTTGCTAATACTTTGTTGAGGATTTTTGCATCTGTGTTCATGAAGGATATTGGCCTTTAATTTTCTTTTGTTTAAGTATCTTTGTTTTATTTAGCCCTGTAAATGAGTTTGAGTTTCCTCCTCTTCTATTAATATTTTTGAAAGAGTTTGAGAAGGGTTGGTATTAGCTATTCTTTAAATGTTTGGTAGATTTCACTAGTGAAGGCTTCTGGTCCTGAATTTTCATTGAGAGATTTTTGATTACTGATTCAACATGCTCAGCAGTAATTTATTTGCTAAGATTTACTTTTTTTTTTTTCATGATTCAGTCTTCGTAAGTTGTGTGTTTTCAGGAACGTATCCATTTCTTCTGGGCTGTCCACTTTTCGAGTATGGCTATTTTTTAGTAGTCTTTCATGCTCCTTTTGGTGAAGGCAATGGCAACCCACTCCAGTACTCTTGCCTGGAAAATCCCATGGATAGAGGAGCCTGGTAGGCTGTAGTCCATGGGGTCGCAAAGTTGGGCACGACTGAGTGACTTCACTTTCATTTTTCACTTTCCTGCATTGGAGAAGAAAATGGCAACCCACTCCAGTGTTCTTGCCTGGAGAATCGCAGGGACAAGGGAGCCTGGTGGGCTGCCGTCTATGGGGTTGCACAGAGTCGGACACAACTGAAGCGACTTAGCAGCAGCAGCAGCAGCATGCTCCTTTGTATCTGTATAGTAACAGTTGTAATGCTGCCTCTTTCATTTCCAATTTTGTATATTTGATTCCTTTCTTTTTTCCTTGTTGAGTCTGGTTAAAGTTTGTCTATTTTGTTTATCTTTTAAATAAACCAACTCTTAGTTTCACTGATCTTTTCTGCTGTCCTTAAGTTCATTTTTTACTGCTCTGCTTTTTGTTATTTCCTTCCTTCTGCTAACTTTGAGCTTAATTTATTCTTCTTTTTCTAGTTTTTTCAGGTGTAAAGTAAGATGTCTCTTCTACTAGAACTTATGTTAATAGGAATGATGGATAATACACATGGGGGGAAAAAAAAGAACAAATAGCAACTGATAAGGACTCTGCAGAAAAGTTCTGCTAGTTAAGGCAAAAGGATAATTTAAAGGGAGGCAGACAGAGAATATCTCTTTAAATGAATTACAAGAATAATTAATGATACAAAAATCATCATAAAAGTAATTCCTAATGGATGAATAATTGGTACAAATACCCTAAGATAAGAATTAACTGTACATTTTTGAGAAATAAAAATAAAAGCTATGTTGTTAAAGCAGGTAAGAGAAGAAATGGCATGCATGGCACCAGGCAGGTAGGCAAATGTTACTGTCACATAAAATGATCTATCAAAAAATAATAATAATTTGCATTTTACTCCTAAGTAAGTGATTGGAAATCCATTGGAAGTTAATGAATCACCACTGTTCTTAGCAGAAGGGAAACTTTTCTTTAAAATATCTGATAATTTATGTCTACTAGAATGTTTTGTTCCATCCTTCAGGCTCCTTTTGCATCATACTCTTCCTTGCCTTTGCTTCTACAGCATAACTGGATATCTTTCAGGCCATTCAGTTTTCATGATTTGACCATGCTGCTTCTTTCATCTGAGATGAATGAGTTTATAAATAAATGAATGTACCATTTTTAGACATTGTAAGCAACCAACTCACATTCAGACTTGTGAAATAATAAAACAACTAGAAAGGGAGAAAACAAGAGACTTTCTCCAAACCTCACATCTCACTTCAGCATTAAAGACTTAGTGCCTGTGGCACCATCGTTTCTAGGCCAGCCTTCCTCCTCTTTTCTCCTCTTGGTGCTTAGTCGCTCAGTCGTGTCCAACTCTTTGCGACTCCATGGACTGTTTCCTGCCAACTCCTCTGTCCATGGGATTTTCCAGGCAAGAACACTGGAGTGGGTTGCCATTTCCTTGTCTATTCCACCTCTTACCTCAATATTTATTATGTATTCATCGATCAAAAAATTCCCTGTAAGGCAACGCAGCCTGAGACAGACAGAGATCTGTGATGCTGTGTTTTATTCTCAGTTACATCATGTAAAGTGAAAACAAGATGAGCATACAGAGCTGTAGACTCCAGAGAGAACGCTGTTTACATGCAAAAGAAGGCCTACAGATTGCTTTAAATTATAACTCGAACCAGGAATGAAAAACGTAAAATTCTCACCTTAGGAAGACAGAGCTGCATTATTTAAATGCCTAATATAAAACAGGGTTTACACAGAGTTATCTTGCACAGTTTGGGAAGCAAAGTAAAGATATGTGGAAGTACAGGACACAGACATCCTGTCAGCAGCTTCTTGGTCAGAACAGATCTCTAATGCTTCAAAACTGTAAAAACTTGGGAGATGAGGGTAAATATAAGGCTGGGAGGTTTATAAAATATTCAGTTCAGTTCATTTCAGTCACTCAGTCGTGTCTGACTCTTTGCGACCCCATGGACGGCAGCATGACAGGCTTCCCTGTCCATCACCAACTCTCAGAGTTTACCCAAACTCATGTTCATCATGTCAGTGATGTCTATCAACCATCTCATCCTCTGTCGTCCCCTTCTCCTGCTGCCTTCAATCTTCCCCAGCATCAGGGTCTTTCCAAATGAGTCAGTTCTTCGAATCAGGTGGCCAAAGTATTGGAGTTTCAGCTTCAGCATTAGTCCTTCCAATGAATATTCAGGAATGATTTCCTTTAGGATGGACTGGTTGGATCTCCTTGTAGTCCAAGAGACTCTCAAGAGTCTTCTCCAACACCACACTTCAAAAGCATCAGTTCTTCAGCACTCAGCTTTCTTTATAGTCCAACTCTCACATCCATACATGACTACTGGAAAAACCATAGCTTTGACTAGATGGACATTTGTTGGTAAAGTAATGTCTTTGCTTTTTAATATGCTGTCTAGGTTGGTCATAGCTTTTCTTCAAAGGAGCAAGCGTCTTTTAATTTCATGGCTACAGACACCATCTGCAGTGATTTTGGAGCCCAAGAAAATAGCCTCTCATTATTTCCATTGTTTCTCCATCTGTTTGCATGAAGTGATGGGGCCAGAAGCCATGATCTTAGTTTTCTGAATGCTGAGTTTTAAGCCAACTTTTTCACTCTCTTCTTTCAATTTTATCAAGAAGCTCTTTAGTTCTTCTTCACTTTCTGCCATAAGTGTGGTGTCATCTGCACATCTGAGGTTATTTATATTTCTCTTTGCAATCTTGGTTCCAGCTTGTGCTTCATCCAGTCCAGCATTTCTCATGATGTACTCTGCATGTAAGTTAAATAAGCAGGGTGATAATATACAGCCTTGATGTATTCCTTTCCACAATATTAAAGTAAAGAGCCATTTTTGTACAATAAGCAGAAGGTGGGCAAACCTTCTTAACAATTTTACTAGAGGAAACAATAGGACATATAAAACTATTAGCTTTGAGTTTTCAGAAATATTAAAAAGCATAATCTTCATGAATTCAAGTATAAAAAATTAAATGAAAAATTACCGAGATATATATGAAATTATGCTAAGAAATTAAAAATGAAAACAGAAAAAAACTTTTCATGATTTATGAGTAAATGGAATGAACCAACACCAAGTCAAACATGTAATTTGGGAAATACACAAAAAGTATCTTTAAAATATGATACCTGTTAGAAACATGGTAGATATCAAAAGCTGAGAATATATATCAATAGAAAT
>SJYB01008869.1:0-11819 GCA_006408585.1 Antidorcas marsupialis | reverse complement strand
GACATTTTTGTATTGTTTTGGATTGCAGAGGAAATGTCTCCAGTTTTTCACCATTGAAAATGATATTTGTTGTAGATTTGTCATATACAACCTTTATTATATTGAGACAGTTTCCCTCTATGCCCACTTTCTGGAGAGTTGTTTGTTTGTTTTTTTTTTGTCATAAATAGATATTAAATTTTGTAAAAGCTTTTTATGCATTTATTGAGATTGTCATATGGTTTTTATTCTTCAATTAGTTAATATGGCGTATCACATTGATTCTTGCAGATATTGAAAAATCCTTATCTCCCTGTGCTAAGTCCCATTTGATGATAGTGTATGAGCTTTGTAATAAGTTGTTGGAGTCTGTTTGCTAGTATTTTATTAAGGATTTTTGCATCTATATTCTCAGTAATATTGGTCTGTAATATATTTTTGTGAAATCTTTGTTTTGTTTTTATATCAGGGTGATAATGTCTTCATAGAATAAGTTTGGAAGTGTTTCTTTGTCTACAATTTTTTGGAACTGTTTTTGAAGTATAGGTGTTAACACTTTTATATACCTGGTAGAATTAAACTGTGAAGTCATCTGGTCCTGAACTTATGTTTTATGGGAGTTGTTTTACTACTGATTCAACTTTATTGCTGATAATTGGACTGTTCATAGTTTCTTTTTCTTCTAGGTTCATTGTTGGGATATTACACATTTGTAAGAATTTATTTCTTCTGTGTGTCCATTTCATTGGTTTATAATTATATATTATAATCTCTTATGATCATTTGTATACCTTCGGTATCTGTTTNTTGTGAAATCTTTGTTTTGTTTTTATATCAGGGTGATAATGTCTTCATAGAATAAGTTTGGAAGTGTTTCTTTGTCTACAATTTTTTGGAACTGTTTTTGAAGTATAGGTGTTAACACTTTTATATACCTGGTAGAATTAAACTGTGAAGTCATCTGGTCCTGAACTTATGTTTTATGGGAGTTGTTTTACTACTGATTCAACTTTATTGCTGATAATTGGACTGTTCATAGTTTCTTTTTCTTCTAGGTTCATTGTTGGGATATTACACATTTGTAAGAATTTATTTCTTCTGTGTGTCCATTTCATTGGTTTATAATTATATATTATAATCTCTTATGATCATTTGTATACCTTCGGTATCTGTTTAACTTTTCCTATTTCTGACATTATTGGTTTCAATCCACTTTTTTTTTTTTCATGATTTTGGCTGAAGTTCTATCAATTTTGTTTATTATTTCAAGGAACTAGCTCTTAGTTTTATTAATCATTTCCATTGTTTTTAGTCTGTGTTTTGTTTATTTCTGCTCTGTTCCTTATGATTTCTTTCCTTCTACTAACTTTGAGTTTTGTTTGTTCTTACTCTTCTGGTTCTTTTAGGTATTTGTTTGAGATTAGGTTATCTTTTTGAGATTTTTTGTTTTTTAATTTAAGCTTGTATCACTGTAAACTTCCCTCTTAAGTTTGAGTTTGATGCCTTCTTGATTGCTGAAGCAATAGAAAATCCACCTTCAATGCAGGAGAAACCAGAAACCTGGGTTTAATCTCTGGGTTGAGAAGATCCTTTGGAGGAGGAAATGGCAACACACTCTCAAGTATTCTTGCTTAGAAAATTCCTGGTGGGTTACAGTCCACGGGATCACAAAGAGTTGGATACGACTAAGCATACATGTGGAGAAGGCAATGGCAACCCACTCCAGTACTCTTGCCTGGAAAATCCCATGGATGGAGAAGCCTGGTAGGCTGCCGTCCATGGGGTCGCTAAGAGTTGGACATGACTGAGCGACTTCACTTTCACTTTTCACTTTCGCTTTTCACTTTCATGCATTGGAGAAGGAAATGGCAACCCACTCTAGTTCTTGCATGGAGAATTCCAGAGACAGGGGAGCCTTGTGGGCTGCCCTCTGTGGGGTTGCACAGAGTTGGACATGACTGAAACAACTTAGCAAGCACACATGTGCATGCAGATAGATTTTGGATGATTTTGTTTACTTTTGTCTGTCTTTTTTTGTTTGTTTTTAACGTCTTCTTTGATTTCTTCAGTGATCCACTGGTCTTTCAGTAGAATAATGGTTGACTTTCATGTTTGATTTTCTTCTATTTTTTTTTCTTAAACTTGTATTCTGTTTTCACAATGTTGTAATTAGAAAAGATACTTGATATGATATCAGTTTTCTTTGATTTACTGAAACTTGTTTTGTAGCCAAATGTGATACTATCTTGGAAAAATATTCCATCTGCACATGTATTCTGCTGCTTTTGGATGGAATGCTCTATTGGTGTCTGCTAAGTCTATTTGGTCTAATGTGTCACTTGAAGTCAGTGTTTCCTCACTGATTTCTGTCTAGTTCATCTGTCCACTAAAGTAAGTGAAGTGTTAAAGTTCCCTCTATCATTTGTGTTACTGTTGATTTCTCTCTTTAAGTCTATTAGTATTTTCTTTATTTTTTAGGTGCTCCTACATTGAGTGCACATCTATTTACAATTTTTATAACTTCTTAAACTGATCCTTTGATTATTATTTAATGCCCTTCTTTGTCTCTTGTTGCAATCTGTGTTTGAAAGTCAATTTTGATTGATATAAATATTGTTACCCTACTTTTCCTTTCATTTCCATTTGTATGGAAAAAATTTTTTCATGTCTCCACTTTCAGTCTTTCTGTGCTTTAGATTTGAAGTGAATCTCTAGTAGACCGAATACAAGTTACTCTTGTTTTCTTAACTCTTCAGCAATATATGTCTCTTGAATGGAACATTTTATTGTTAGCACGTAAAGTTTTTATATTTTTAAATAATTTTATCTATTTATTTATTTTTGTCTATGCTGGATCTTCATTGATGTGTGTAAGCTTTCTCTAGTAGTGATGAGTGATGGCTGCTCTCTAGTTGCAGTACATGGGCTTCTCATTGCAGTGGCTTCTTTTGTTGTGGAGCATGGGCTCTAGGCATATGGACTTCCGTAGCTGAGGCACATGGGCTCAGTAGTTAAGTCTCCTGGCCTCTTGAGCACAGGCTCAATAGTTGTGGCACATAGGCTTAGTTGCTCTGTTGCATGTGGGATCTTCTTGGATTAGGGATTGAACCCATGTCTCCTTCATGAGCAAGTGAATTGTTTACCAGTGAGTCACCAGAGAACCCCCTAGAGTTTTTATGATTAGGTATGTATTACCATTTTGTTAATTGCTTGGAGGTTCATTTTTATTTCTTTCTGTTCCTTTTTTCTTTTTTGTTTTGTTTTCTTCCCTTGTGATTGGATGATTGTCTTCAGGTTAAGTTTGGGTTTCTTTTTCATGTGCATGTGTCTATCATAATTTTTTGGTTTGTGGTTACTGTGAAGGGTGTGTGTGTGTGTGACTTTAAAACATTAATGTTGGTGTGGATAAATAGATAGATGTATTTTAACTCTTCTCCCTCCCACATTACTGTTTTTGCTATCATATTTTATGTGTTTTTGTTTTGTGCATCTTTTAGGTAATTTTGTTTTTTGTTTTTTTGAAGTTTTTACATGGTTGATTTACTACCTTTATTACATATTTCCCTAGGCCAATGTTCTTTTTCCTCTCATAATTTGTGTTTCTACTTGTGGCCTTTTCTTTTTCACTTAGGAAAGATCTTTTAACATTTCTTGTAAAGCTGATTTGGTGGTGTTGAACTCTTTTAGCTTTTGCTAGTATATAAAAGTTTTCATTTCTCCATCCATCTGAATGAAAGCCCTGCTAAGCAGAGTATTCATGGTTTTAAGATTTCCTCTTTCATAGCTTTAAATATATTATGCCACACTTTTCTAATCTGTAGAGTTTTNAATGTTGGTGTGGATAAATAGATAGATGTATTTTAACTCTTCTCCCTCCCACATTACTGTTTTTGCTATCATATTTTATGTGTTTTTGTTTTGTGCATCTTTTAGGTAATTTTGTTTTTTGTTTTTTTGAAGTTTTTACATGGTTGATTTACTACCTTTATTACATATTTCCCTAGGCCAATGTTCTTTTTCCTCTCATAATTTGTGTTTCTACTTGTGGCCTTTTCTTTTTCACTTAGGAAAGATCTTTTAACATTTCTTGTAAAGCTGATTTGGTGGTGTTGAACTCTTTTAGCTTTTGCTAGTATATAAAATTTTTTATTTCTCCATCCATCTAAATGAAAGCCCTGCTGAGCAGAGTATTCATGGTTTTAAGATTTCCTCTTTCATAGCTTTAAATATATTATGCCACACTTTTCTAATCTGTAGAGTTTTTGCTGGAAAGTCAGCTGATAGCATTATAGGAATTCCCTTTTAAGTAACGTGTTTTTTTCCCCTTGATGCTTATACCATTCCCTATCTTTTTTTTTTTTTTTTTTTACATTTTAAATGTAATGTGTCCTGATACAGTCTTTGTCTGATCCTGTTTGTGACTTTCTGTGCTTCCTGAACAGGAAGGACACAGGATGTGTGTTTCCTTTCCTAGGTTAGGGTATTTTTCAGCTGTTATATTTTCAAAAATATTCTCTGCCCCTCTTATCTCTCTTTTCTCCTTATGCTGCTGCTGCTAAGTTGCTTCAGTCGTGTCTGACTCTGTGCGACCCCATAGACGGCAGCCCTAGGACTCCTATAATGAAAATATTTCTAATCTTGATGTTGTCCGAGAATTTTTCTTAACCTGTCCTCATTTTTTAAATTACTGTTTTTTATTCTATTCATCTTAANTTTTTTTTTTTTTTTTTTTTTACATTTTAAATGTAATGTGTCCTGATACAGTCTTTGTCTGATCCTGTTTGTGACTTTCTGTGCTTCCTGAACAGGAAGGACACAGGATGTGTGTTTCCTTTCCTAGGTTAGGGTATTTTTCAGCTGTTATATTTTCAAAAATATTCTCTGCCCCTCTTATCTCTCTTTTCTCCTTATGCTGCTGCTGCTAAGTCGCTTCAGTCGTGTCTGACTCTGTGCGACCCCATAGACGGCAGCCCTAGGACTCCTATAATGAAAATATTTCTAATCTTGATGTTGTCCGAGAATTTTTCTTAACCTGTCCTCATTTTTTAAATTACTGTTTTTTATTCTATTCATCTTAAGTGATTTCCAGTATTCTGTCTTTCATATCTCAAATCCATTCCTCTGCATCATCTCATGTACTGTTTATTCTTCTCTAGGATGTGTTTCATTTAAATTATAGTGCTATTCATCTTTGTTTTATTCTTCTTTGTGTTTTTTACTTTGTTAAAATGTGTAACTTCTCACTGTTCCTCCAATCTTCACCAAGTTCTTTAAGCATCTTTGTGATCATTACTTTGAAATCTTTATCGTGTATACTGCCCATATGTCTGCCTCACTTAGTTTTTCCTCTGGGGTTTATCATGTTTATTCTCAGTTTTGTTTTCTGGCCATTAACTCATTGATAACTGAACTTCAAGTAAAGATTGCTGGATTTAAAAATTTTAGATCTGATAGACATTATCTGCAAAGAAACTGTTGTGAGTAGCAGTTTGACAGAATTCTTAAGTTAGATTATCTTTCAGTATATGAATGTGGTTTTTATGTGAGCATTGTGTTGTGCTATGTTTGTCTGACTCTTTGTGACCCCATGGACTGTAATCTGTCAGGCCCGTGTCCATGAGATTTCCTAGGCAAGAATATTGGAGTCAGTTGCATTTCCTTCTCCAGGGGGTCTTCCTAACATAAGGCTTGAACTGGCATCTCTTGGATCTCCTGGATTCGCAACTGGGTTCCTTACCAGCTGAATTAAGGTGTGTGTATATTCACACACGCACACACACACACACATATATATACACTCACATAATGCTATTGTACTCTTAATAGCCTGAGGTATGTGGAAAATTCTGAAATAGATGGGAATACCAGACCACCTGATCTGTCTCTTGAGAAATCTGTATGCGGGTCAGGAAACAAGTTAGAAATGGACATGGAAAAACAGACTGGTTCCAAATAGGAAAAGGAATATGTCAAGGTTGTATATTGTCACCCTGCTTATTTAACTTATATGCAGAGTACATCATGAGAAACTCTGGGCTGGAAGAAGCACAGGCTGGAATCAAGATTGCTGGGAGAAATATCAATAACCTCAGATATGCAGATGACACTACCTTTATGGCAGAAAGTGAAGAGGAACTAAAGAGCCTCTTGATGAAAGTGAAAGTGGAGAGTGAAAAAGTTGGCTTAAAGATCAACATTTAGAAAATGAAGATCATGGCATCTGATCCCATCATTTCATGGGAAATAGATGGGGAAACAGTGAAAACAGTGTCAGCCTTTATTTTGGGGGGCTCCAAAATCACTGCATATGGTGACTGCAGCCATGAAATTAAAAGACGCTTACTCCTTAGAAGAAAAGTTATGACCAACCTAGATAGCATATTGAAAAGCTGAGACATTACTTTGCCGACTAAGGTCCGTCTAGTCAAGGCTATGGTTTTTCCTGTGGTCATGTATGGAAGTGAGAGTTGGACTGTGAAGAAGGCTGACACTGAAGAATCGATGCTTTTGAACTATGGTGTTAGAGAAGACTCTTGAGAGTCTCTTGGACTGCAAGGAGATCTCACCAATCCTTTCTGAAGGAGAGCAGCTCTGGGATTTCATTGAAGGGAATGATGCTAAAGCTGAAACTCCAGTACTTTGGCCACCTCATGCGAAGAGTTGACTCATTGGGAAAGACTCTGATGCTGGGAAGGATTGGAGGNTGACTGCAGCCATGAAATTAAAAGACGCTTACTCCTTGGAAGAAAAGTTATGACCAACCTAGATAGCATATTGAAAAGCTGAGACATTACTTTGCCCACTAAGGTCCGTCTAGTCAAGGCTATGGTTTTTCCTGTGGTCATGTATGGAAGTGAGAGTTGGACTGTGAAGAAGGCTGACACCGAAGAATTGATGTTTTTGAACTGTGGTGTTAGAGAAGACTCTTGAGAGTGTCTTGGACTGCAAGGAGATCTCACCAGTCCTTTCTGAAGGAGAGCAGCTCTGGGATTTCATTGAAGGGAATGATGCTAAAGCTGAAACTCCAGTACTTTGGCCACCTCATGCGAAGAGTTCACTCATTGAAAAAGACTCTGATGCTGGGAAGGATTGGAGGCAGGAGGAAAAGGGGATGGCAGAGGATGAGATGGCTGGATGGCATCAGTGACTCGATGGACGTGAGTCTGAGTGAACTCTGGGAGTTAGCTGGTGATGGACAGGGAGCCCTGGTGTGCTGTGATTCATGGGGTCGCAAAGAGCCAGACACAACTGAGCCACTGAATTGAACTGATACATATTATAAGCATAACTTTTATATGCACAAGGAAAGTGAAAAATTTGTGTAATATCCAAATTTGTGTGATATTTGATTTTTGTGGTATTTTCTTTACTGTGGAAAATATATTTTTGTTATATTTCTGGATTCAAACCTCCAATATATCCGAGAGACAAGTTAGTTGAAATCATGCAGTATATAGCCTTTTAATATTGGTTNGAAAGTGAAAAATCTGTGTAATATCCAAATTTGTGTGATATTTGATTTTTGTGCTATTTTCTTTATTGTGGAAGATATATTTTTGTTATATTTCTGGATTCAAACCTCCAATATATCCGAGAGACAAGTTAGTTGAAATCATGCAGTATATAGCCTTTTAATATTGGTTTCTTTCATTTAATAACAGTCATTAAAGCTTTCTCCATATCTTTTCATGATTTGATAATCCATTTCTTTTTAATTTGAACAATATTCCAGTGTCTGGATATTCCATTGTATCCAGTCAATTCAAAGGCCAAGTTTTGGCATTTAGGAATCAATTTGCTATAAATGTGCAGGTTTTTGTGTGAATGTAGGTTTTCAGGTCCTTTGGTTAAATACCATGGACCTGTTCATGGAAATGTTCAATTGTATGGCATGAATATATTTCATTTTGTAAGAAATTGTCAGACTGTATTCCAAAGTAGCTGTACCATTTTCCATTTCCACCAGCAATGAAGAACAGTTCCTGTTGCTTCATATGCTTTGCAGCATCTATTAATTTTTGAAGAATAAAATATTTTATTATTCACATGGTTTCCTGTGGATATTTATTTTCTAAAACTGAATCTTATTTAGCATTAATTTGCAAAAATATTTAGAATAGTGATATAAATAAGGATAAACTTGTAGATTTTGCAAAAGTGTGAAATACCCAGTGTCATTTCCACTATTTAGTAGCACCAAAGAACACATTATGAATCAATCTATATTCAAATTTACAGCATTCCCAAATACGGAATATTCATGTTTCAAACAAACACTGTTTGGGAAGACTAAGCTATTATTAATACATTATCTCTTTTAGATTGGCAATAAGTATTCCATGTGGCAATATGACTTCCATGTTCCAGTAACTGCATATAAATTGATAAGTATAAATATATTACTGTGAAATCTGAGTGACTGTGTGCAGTTAGTGTTCCAGCTGTATTAAATAAACAAAATTCAGTATGTGATTAGAAGTCCAATTAATTTTTCAAACTATGCTGCTTATACTATCATTCAATTTATTTTTATTAGTATCATAATCTCTGATTAATTGTTTATGTATTTTCCCTTTTCTCTTCCCATACTAGTAGGATGATATGGATTTCTTGTATTAATCTATGACATTATTATATTTTCTCATATGACGTCCTAAACTGATTTTCTATTTGTTACATTGAGAAGGCAAAAATGAAAAGTTTGTGGTTTACGTCTGGAAACTTCTGAGCTTTTCTAACATAGACCAGTTGTTTTCAAAATTAAAGTATTTGAAATAACCAGAGCTATTTACAAAGACCATTGTGAGAGTTCCTTTAAGACGTGAACAAATACTACTTGCAGAGGATAAACATATATGCATTCCTCATAATTAGAGAATGACTAGGTTTATCTTTTTATAGCTTTATAATTAAGAAAACTACTTTCACTTCTGTAAAGAAAACAGTTTGGTTTTCAGGCTGTTGATGCATTTATAGCTGTACTTCAAGGAACGATTACTGGTTTTGAAATTGTTAAATTTGATAGACTCATTATCTGCTAAGAAACTGTTGTGAGTAGCAGTTTGGGAGAGTCCTTAAGTTAGATTCTCTTTCAGTATGTGAATGTGATTATTATGTGAGCATAAACTTTTATTAATTTCACAATTTAAACAAAATCATAGTTACCAGTTTTAACATATAAGATAGTATAGGGAAAGCAGGCATACTTAGCCTTTCTTCTTTGTTTGCTGAAAATATTATCATATTCTTTATAGTTTTGGAAGGATTATATTTAATGTTTTTAATGTGACAAGCACATTGGGAAATAAATGATAGACTATTATTATTATTCTAAATATCAAGATCATCATTGTGGATTATGTTTTTAGGCACTGCACTGACTGTAAAGATTTGGCCTTTATGATAAAGCAAGGAAGATTTCTAGATCAGTGAATGTTTATCCCTGTTAATATGCTGCTGCTGCTAAGTCACTTCAGTTGAGTCCAAATCTGTGTGACCCCATAGATGTTAATATACATATTAACATATATATGCATACATATATATGCATATAAACATATTACATACATATATATTAACGGGGATAAACATTCACTGATCTGGAGTAGGTAACCTATCCCTTCTCCAGCAGATCTTCCTGACCCAGAAATTGAAGCAGGGTTTCCTACATTGCAGGAGGATTCTTTACCAACTGAACTATCAGGGAAGCCCAGTATTATATAATAATAATTACAAAATATAATTATATAATATTATGTATATATATATATTGCATGCATATTACAATATATATGCACTTCGCTGGTGTCTCAGATGATAAAGCATCTGTCTACCATGCGGGAGACCCGGGTTCAATTCCTGGGTTGGGAAGATCCCTTGGCGAAGGAAATGGCAATCCACTCCAGTACTATTGCCAGGAAAATCCTATGGACAGAGGAGCCTGATAGGCTACAGTCCGTGGGGATACAAAGAGTTGGACACGACTGAGCGACTTCATGTTCACGTTCACATTACAATATATATATACAGTGATACTATCTAACCATCTCATCCTCTGCCACCCCTCTTCTCCATTTGCCTTTAATCTTTCTCAGCATCAGNGATGCAAAGAGTTGGACACGACTGAGCGACTTCATGTTCACATTCACATTACAATATATATATACAGTGATACTATCTAACCATCTCATCCTCTGCCACCCCTCTTCTCCATTTGCC
The DNA here is from genome assembly GCA_006408585.1 of Antidorcas marsupialis. NCBI lineage: Eukaryota > Metazoa > Chordata > Mammalia > Artiodactyla > Bovidae > Antidorcas > Antidorcas marsupialis. The sequence goes on along the minus strand of SJYB01008869.1, from coordinate 1,622 downwards.
TTTAATCTTTCTCAGCATCAGGTTTTTTTTCAGTGAGTTGGATCTTCACATCAGGCTGCCAGACTATTAAGGTTTCATCATCAGTCCTTCCAATGAATATGTAAGGTTGATTTCCTTTAGGACTGACTGGTCTGATCTCGAGGTCCTTGCCGTTCATGGGACTCTCAAGAGTCTTCTCTAACATTACAGTTTGAAAGCAGCGATATTTAACTATTCAGCTTTTTTTTTTTTTTTAATAGTCCAACTCTCATATCTGTACATGACTACTGGAAAAATCATAGCTTTCACTATATGGAAGCAGTGACAGACTTTATATTCTTGGGGCCCAAAATCACTGCAGATGGTGTCTGCACCATGAAATTAAAAGACACTTGCTCCTTGGAAGAAAAGCTATGACCAACCTAGACAGCATATTAAAGGCAGAGACATTAGTTTACTTTCAAAGGTCCATCTAGTCAAAGCCATGGTTTTTCCAATTGTCATGTATGGATGCGAGTTGGACTATAAAGAAAGCTGAGCACTGAAGAACTGCTGCTTTTGAACTGCGGTATTGGAAAAGATTCTTGAGAGTCCCTTGGACTACAAGGAGATCCAATCAGTTCATCCTAAAGGAAATCAGTACCGAATATTCATTGGAAGGACTGATGCTGAAGTTGAAACTCCAATACTTTGGCCACCTAATACAAAGAATTGACTCATTGTAAAAGCCCCTGATGCTGGGAAAGATTGAAGGCAGAAGAAGAAAGGGGCGGTGGAAGATGAGATGGCTGGATGGTATCACTGACTTGATGGACATGAGTTTGAACAAGTCTGGAGTTGGTGATGGACAGGGAAGCCTAGGATGTTACCATCCATGGGGGTCACAATGACTTGGACATGACTGAGTGACGAACTACATGGACCTTTGTTGACAAGGAGATGTCTTTGCTTCTTAATATGCTGTCTAGATTTGTCAATGCTTTCCTTCCAAGAAGCAAGAGTCTTAAGCTCATGGCTGCAGTCTACATCTGCAGTGATTTTGGAGCCCAGGAAGGTAAAATCTGTCATTGCTTCCACTTTTTCCTCATCTCTTCACCGTAAAGTGATGGGACTAGATGCCATGATGTTAGTTTTATGAATNACTTGGACATGACTGAGTGACGAACTACATGGACCTTTGTTGACAAGGAGATGTCTTTGCTTCTTAATATGCTGTCTAGATTTGTCAATGCTTTCCTTCCAAGAAGCAAGAGTCTTAAGCTCATGGCTGCAGTCTACATCTGCAGTGATTTTGGAGCCCAGGAAGGTAAAATCTGTCATTGCTTCCACTTTTTCCTCATCTCTTCACCGTAAAGTGATGGGACTAGATGCCATGATGTTAGTTTTATGAATGTTGAGTTTTAAACCAGCTTTTTCACTCTCCTCTTTCACCCTTATCAAGAGCCTCCTTTTCATTTTCTGCTCTTAGGGTTGTAACATCTGCATATCTTAGGGTGTTGATATTTTCCTGGCAATCTTGATTCTAGCTTGTGACTCATCCAGCCCGGCATTTTGCATGATATACTCTACATATGTTAAATAAGCAGGGTGAGTATATATGTATGTGTTATATATATATATTTATATATATATAGTATATATTC
>SJYB01008868.1:0-11969 GCA_006408585.1 Antidorcas marsupialis | reverse complement strand
TTGAATTGGTGTATCACTATGCAGTTACAGGAGAAGGCAATGGCAACCCACTCCAGTACTCTTGCCTGGAAAATCCCATGGACGGAGGAGCCTGGGAGGCTGCAGTCCATGTGGTCACACAGAGTCAGACACGATTGAAGCAACTTAGCAGCAGCATATATATCAATGGATGGAAAAAATTACATCTCCAGTCCAGTGAGTTACAGGAGGCCCAGTCCCATCAATCAAGCCCAATTAACTGACTTATGCAGAATTTTGACTTTAAGAGACATTTTGTTAAAGGGAATATTCATGTAAGTTGATTTCCAGCTTTTTATGTCATCAGAGAATCAGATATTCTACACAATGAACAGGATTGAAAAGGCAGACAAAAAAAAGTGTTGTTTAAGATGTAGAAGGGCCTGAGGAAACATGGTATTCTTAGAGAAAGAGAAGCATCCGAGAAAAATATGTCTGGGAAGAAATCAGGTTATGGTCACCATAATTGACTTCACTCCCTCCAAATATACACCAGAGAAATAGAAAATGGAAATAAATTCTGAATGACCACAACTATATCATTGTCTTATACATACATGCTGAAATACTTTTAGCAATTACATAGGGTGTTTGAGAATTTTCTTGTCAATATCTGCCACAGAAGTACATTTGGTATTTTCATATTGAGGTCATCACATAAAGAAGAGAATACATTAAGGAAAAGCATTAATAATTGTAACAGAAATCTCTTTTCTGAAAATTCTTATTTTAATTGAATTTTTTCTGAAGGATATTCTAGCTTTAAAGACACCAAGGGGAAATACTATAACAGTAAACAATATGAAGATATAAGCAAAAATAACTGAAAATCATTTGCTTTGTATTTATTCCAAGTTAGAGCTCAGAATCCCAGGAACGGCGGAGCCTGGTGGGCTGCCGTCTGTGAGGTCGCACAGAGTCGGACAGGAAGCGACTTAGCAGCAGCAGTAGAGCTCAGAAGAAATATGAAACTTACTGAATTACTGGAATGCATAAACTGGTACATGCCTTGCACATCTTTTCTTGTTTGCTCACATTTTGCATTTACACATCTGTGACAACTAAATTAACTGCATTAAGACTGAAGTTGTAGAGGTAATATACATGATTATAGTACATTTGGAAAGAATATTTATCACATATAAGTGTCTAAAGAAAAAGCAGCAACCTGTGCTGGGTCACCAGACCAGGTTCAATGCATGATACTGGGTGCTTGTGGCTGGTGCACTGAGACGACCCAGAGGGATGGTACAGGGAGGGAGGAGGAAGGGAGGTTAAGGATGGGGAACACGTGTATACCTGTGGCAGATACATGTTGATGTATGGCAAAACCAATGCAATATTGTAAAGTAATTAACCTCCAATTAAAATAAATTTATATTAAAAAAGTATATAGCAATGATTCACACGTGTGATAAAATATTACAATAGATAGATAATGCAGATATCACCTCCTCAAAACTGTCAGGTTGTACAATGTCAAGGGACATCACTTTCTTTACTTCCTATTCCTTCCTGAAATTGCAACGAAGTGATCCCCTACATCACTTTCTCTTCACCCCGACATTGATTATGTTCAAGTCCATGTGATGTAACTAAAACAGACTTCCTCTCAGTGGGACAGTGCTTCCTAGTTGCCCCTCTGCTCTTGGTCACTGTTGGACCCCTCCTTGGTTTAGAAATGGGGCTTTTATAATGCATCAGTCCTTGCGGAAATCTAGGAGCCATATGTCATTGTTTTGTGAATTTTCAAGTGTCACTTNAGGGAGGTTAAGGATGGGGAACACGTGTATACCTGTGGCAGATACATGTTGATGTATGGCAAAACCAATGCAATATTGTAAAGTAATTAACCTCCAATTAAAATAAATTTATATTAAAAAAGTATATAGCAATGATTCACACGTGTGATAAAATATTACAATAGATAGATAATGCAGATATCACCTCCTCAAAACTGTCAGGTTGTACAATGTCAAGGGACATCACTTTCTTTACTTCCTATTCCTTCCTGAAATTGCAACGAAGTGATCCCCTACATCACTTTCTCTTCACCCCGACATTGATTATGTTCAAGTCCATGTGATGTAACTAAAACAGACTTCCTCTCAGTGGGACAGTGCTTCCTAGTTGCCCCTCTGCTCTTGGTCACTGTTGGACCCCTCCTTGGTTTAGAAATGGGGCTTTTATAATGCATCAGTCCTTGCGGAAATCTAGGAGCCATATGTCATTGTTTTGTGAATTTTCAAGTGTCACTTTAACATAAACAAGCCATAACATCTGAGAGACTACTTGGAGTTATATTAAGAAAAATGTGTTTGTTGTACTTTATTCAGTAATCTAGTTTTGAGGTATTTCTATGGAAGTAAAGAAACAATGTCTACAGAATTGCAGAATATTATTCCCTCTGGACTTTAATTTCTGTTTCATATTATGAGGCTATTAGTTCAGAATATATGTGATAATACGTCAAATCTATAAGAACATGCAGTGAAAATTAGATAATATAAAATGAGTGTAGGTGAAAAAGAAAAAATTGCAAGTTTTAAGTCATTTTAATACTCTTTACTCCTAAACATCCTTCATAGAATTTATTTATTTTTAGGATTTTTATTCTATTTATTTATTTATTGGCCTGCCATGTGGTATGTAGGATCTTAACCCACACCAAGGGCATCAACTGGAATCCTCACCCTCTGTGGTGGAAGTGCAGTCTTAACCACTGGACCTCCAGGGAAGTTCTCACATAGAATTTATTTTAAGAAATATCTGCTCTGGTGCACTGGGACCACCCAGAGGGATGGTACGAGGAGGTAGGAGGGAGAGGGGTTTAGGATGGGGAACATGTGTATACCTGTGGTGGGTTCATGTTGATGTATGGCAAAACCAATTCAATATAGTAAAGTAATTAACCTCCACTTAAAATAAATACATTTATATTAATAAAAAATATCTGACTTTGATAAACTATTTTGTGATTGTGCAGTTGCTAAGTCATGCCAACTCTTTGCAACCTCATAGACTGCAGCATGCCAGGCTTCACCATCTCCTGGGGTTTGCTTAAACTCATGTCCATCGAATCGGTGATGCCATCCAACCACCTCATCCTCTGTCATCCCCTTCTCCTCCTGCTTTCAATTTTTCCCAGCATCAGGGTCATTTCCAATGAGTCATCTCTTCCCATCAAGTGGCCAAAATATTGGAGCTTCAGCCTCAGCATTAGTCTTTCCAATGAATATTCAGAATTGATTTCCTTTAGGATGGACTGGTTGATTTCCTTGCTGTCCAAAGGAATTTCAAGAGTCTTCTCCAACACCACAGTTCAAAAGCATCAATTCTTTAATGCTCATCTTTGTTTAAGGTCAAACTCTCACATTCATATGTAATTATTGGAAAAACCATAACTTTGTCTATACTGACCTTTGTCAGCAAAGTGATCTCTGCTTTTTAATATGCTTAGGTTGGGCATATCTTTTCTCCCAAGGAGAAAGTGTCTTTTAATTTCATGGCTGCAGTCATCATCTGCAGTGATTTTGGAGCCTAAGAAAATAAAGTCTGTCACTGTTTTCATTGTTTCCCTATCTATTTACCATGAAATTATGGGATTGTATGCCATGATCTTAATGTTTTTGAATGTTGACCTGTAAACCAGCTTTTTCCCTTTGTTCTTTCACCTTCATCAAAAGGCCCTTTAGTTCCTTTTCACTTTCTGCGATAAGGGTGGTGTCATCTACATATCTGAGGTTGTTTATATTTATCCCAGCAGTCTTGATTCCAGCTTGTGCTTCATCCAGCCCAGCATTTCACATGATGTACTCTGTATATAAGTTTAATAAGCTGAGTGATAATATATAGCCTTGAGGTAACTCCTTTCCCAATTTTGAGCTGGCCTGTTGCTCCATGTTTGGTTCTTGCTGTTGCTTCTTCAGATGCATACAGGTTTCCTTGGAGGCAGGTAATGTGGTCTTCTTTTCCTGTCTCTTTAAGAATTTTCCACAGTGTGCTGTGATCCACACAATATGAAAGAGCAGAAAGATGATAAATTATGTATATTTAATTTTCTCACATCACAAGTTTTTATGGTATTAATAATTGAATATAAACTAAATGGTGTGATATATATATATATATATGAACATTTATAATTCATTACATAATTCATTGTAACATCATTTTTACTTAAAAATTAAAAGCCAAGTGGTGTAGAAAACAAGATCTAGTTATCCACAGGTAGTGTAAATATGCTGAGATTTTTGCTATTCTTACAAAATCTTTACCTTGTGGATGAATTTAATGGGATGCCTGTGTAATTATCTAAGGGTGAATGGTTGTACATTTGTTTTGTAATTTATCAAATGAAAATAAAGCGCCTGTATAGGGATTTGTGAACTGGATGCAAACAGTGTCTGTTTATTGGTATCATTTAACTGTATCTGTATTCCATTCACAATCAGCTTACTTGTATGAAATGCCAGGTGATAAACTACATCATGATGTCTGTTAATTATTCCTGAGAGTCCAAGGGTTCATCACCCGGGCACCAGACACACAGATGACTATATAATCTAGGTCAGGCAGGAGACAATACTGAATCCTCCAGTAGATAGAACTGCATGCAACAAACAAGGCAAAAATTCTGGGACAGGTATTGATATCTTTCTTGTTTTTCTGATATATATTTGATATTTCCTTAGGTTTTCAATCCTTCTTTGAGAGAAAGCATGTTATATAAACAAAAGAAGATATGAAATATAGACAAAATTTCATTTTACTTACTTTTTCTAATCTTTATTTCAAATCAATATATTTGCTATCATTGCTCAGTTGCTAAGTCATGTCTGACTCTGCAACCCCATGGAATGTAGCACACCAGGCTTCCCAGGCCTTCATTTTTTCCTTGATTTGCTCAAATTCATTTGTACCAAATTGTGTTGGTGATGCTACCTAACCATTTCGTCTTCCACTGCACCTTTCTCTTTTTTTCCTAAATCTTTCCCAGCATCAGGGTCTTTTCCAATGAGTCAGGTTTTTTCCCAATGAGTTGGCTCTTTGCATCAGGTGGCCAAAGTATTGGAGCTTCAGAATCAGCCCTTCCAGCAAATATTCAAGGTTGATTTCCTTTAGGATTAACTAATTTGACCTCATTGCAGTCCTAAGGACTCTCAAGAGCCTTCTCCAGCACCACAATTTGAAAGTATCAGTTCTTCAGATATACACAGATAAATATACATCAGTTCAGTTCAGTTCAGTCGTTCAGTCATGTCTGACTCTTTGTGACCCCATGAATAGCAGCATGCCAGGCCCCTCTGTTCATCACCAACACCCGGAGTTCACCCAAATTCAGGTCCATCGAGTCCGTGATGCCATCCAGCCATCTCATCCTCTGTCGTCCCCTTCTCCTCCTGCCTTCAATCCCTCCCAGCATCAGGGTCTTTTCTAATGAGTCAACTCTTCACATGAAGTGGCCAAAGTATTGGAGTTTCAGCTTCAACATCAGTCCTTCCAATAAACACCCAGGACTGGTCTTCTTTAGGATGGACTGGTTGGATCTCCTTGCAGTCCGAGGGACTCTCAAGAGTCTTCTCCAACACCACAGTTCAAAAGCATCAGTTCTTCTGCACTCAGCTTTCTTTATACTCCAAGTCTCACATACATACATGACCACAGGAAAAACCATAGCCTTGACTAGATGGACCTTGTTGGCAAAGAAATGTCTCTGCTTTTGAATATGCTGTCTATGTTGGTCATAACTTTCCTTCCAAAGAATAAGCGTCTTTTAATTTTATGGCTGCAATCACCATCTGCAGTGATTTGGGAGCCCCCCAAAATAAGTTCTGACACTGTTTCCACTGTTTCCCCATCTATTTGCCATGAAGTGATGGGACCAGATGCCATGATCTGAGTTTTCTGAATGTTGAGCTTTAAGCCAACTTTTTCACTCTCCTCTTTCAATTTCATCAAGAGGCTTTTTAGTTCCTCTTCACTTTCTGCCATAATGGTGGTGTCATCTGCATATCTGAGGTTATTGATATTTCTCCCTGCAATCTTGATTCCAGCTTGTGCTTCCTCCAGTCCAGCATTTCTCATGATGTACTCTGCACAGAAGTTAAATAAGCAGGGTGAGAATATACAGCCTTGACATACTGCTTTTTTTATTTGGAACCAGTCTGTTGTTCCATGTCCAGCTCTAACTGTTGCTTCCTGACCTGCATATAGGTTTAAGCAAGAGAGTTCTAGAAATACATCTATTTCTGCCTTATTGTCTATGCCAAAGCTTTTGACTGTGTGGATCACAATAAACTGTGGAAAATTCTGAAAGAGATGGGAATACCTGGATAAATATACATAGTCCAACTCTTTTGTGATCCCATGGACTGTAGCCTGCCAGGCTCCTCTGTCCATGATTACCGTGCTATTGAATGGTTTGCCTTGGAGATGAACAGAGATCATTCTGTCATTTGTGAGATTGCATCCATATACTGCATTTTGGACTCTTTTGTTGACCATGATGACTACTCCATTTCTTCTGAGGGATTCCTGCCCACAGTAGTAGGTATAATGGTCATCTCAGTTAAATTCATCCATTCCAGTCCATTTTAGTTCACTGATTCCTAGAATGTCAACGTTCACTCTTGCCATCTCTTGTTTGAACACTTCCAATTTGCCTTGATTCATAGACCTGACATTCCACGTTCCTATGCAATATTGCTCTTTACAGCATTGGACTTTGCTTCTATCACCAGTCACATGCACAACTGGGTATTGCTTTTGCTTTGTCTCCATCCCTTCTTTCTTTCTGGAGTTATTTCTCCACTGATCTCCAGTAGCATATTGGGCACCTACTGACCTGGGAAGTTCCTCTTTCGGTATCCTATCATTTTGCCTTTTCATACTGTTTATGGGGTTCTCAAGGCAAGAATACTGAAGTGGCTTTTGATTCCCTTCTCCAGTGGACCACATTCTGTCAGACCTCTCCACCATGACCCACCCATCTTGGGTTGCCCCTCACACATGGCTTAGTTTCATTGAGTTAGACAAGGCTGTGATCCTAGTGTGATTAGATTGACTAGTTTTCTGTGAGTATGGTTTCAGTGTGTCTGCCCTCTGATGCCCTCTTGCAACACCTACCATCTTACTTGGGTTTCTCTTACCTTGGGCGTGGGGTATCTCTTCACAGCTGCTCCAGCAAGGCACAGCTGCTGCTCCTTACCTTGAATGAGGGGTATCTCCTCACCACCGCCCTTCCTGACCTTCAAAGTGGGATGGCTCCTCTAGGCCCTTCTGCATCTGCACAGCCACCTTTCCTTGGATGTGGTGTTGTTCCTCCCAGCCACCACCCCTGGCCTCGGGGGCCACCCCTGGCCTCAGACGCAGGGTGGCTCCCATCCTTATGACAGAAAGTGAAGAGGAACTAAAAAGCCTCTTGATGAAAGTGAAAGAGGAGAGTGAAAAAGTTGACTTAAAGCTCAACATTCAGAAAACGAAGATCATGGCATCCGGTCCCATTACTTCATGGGAAATAGAGGGGCAAACAGTGGAAACAGTGTCAGAGTTTATTTTTTGGGGGCTCCAAAATCACTGCAGATGGTGACTGCAGTAATTAAATTAAAAGACACTTAGTCCTTGGAAGAAAAGTTATGACCAATCTAGATAGCATATTCAAAAGCAGAGACATTACATTACTGACTAAGGTCTACTAGTCAAGGCTATGGTTTTTTCAGTAGTCATGTATGGATGTGAGATTTAGACTGTGAAGAAGGCTGAGCACCGAACAATTGATGCTTTTAAACTGTGGTGTTGGAGAAGACTCTTGAGAGTCCCTTGGACTGTAAGGAGATCCAACCAGTCTATTTTGAAGAAGATCAACCCTGTGATTTCTTTGAAAGGAATGATGCTAAAGCTGAAACTCCAGCACTTTGGCCACCTCAGGCGAAGAGCTGACGCATTGGAAAAGACTTTGATGCTGGAAGGCATTGGCGGCAGGAGGAGAAGGGGACGACAGAGGATGAGATGGCTGGATGGCATCACTGACTTGATAAACGTGAATCTGAGTGAACTCCAGGACTTGGTGATGGACAGGGAGGCCTGGAGTGCTGTGATTCATGGGGTCACAAAGAGTCAGACACGACTGAGCGACTGAACTGAACTGATGAAATAAATTGAAATAATATTCTAAACAAAATTTTAACTGTGGTTATCACAATTGTGTAGTGCTAAAAATTATTGTATGCTATTTAATCCCTGAAATATTTTCCAAAATCTTAATTAATTGTGTATTATGTTCTGCCTGTATTCAATTAATCATTAATTTAGTTGTGAAAACAATACAATTTAAAGTTCTCAGAAGGATTCATTTTATCTTAGGTTGTGGCCATGAAAGGAACATGGAGGCACTCTTTATAATTTTAGGAGGAGAGAACAATTGCTTACACAGATTTTTATTTAGCTTATGTCCTATTCGCTTTGTTCAATATCCCTTTGGTGCTGATGACTGTATAATCAAGATATCATTTAAAGGAAACAATATATTAGAAAACTTGGAACTTTCAGCAGACTATTTGAGTTAGAATTCTAATAAGAATTAAAATTTTAGACAAATGTATTTATTGTTTCTCCAATATTTTCTCTCATGATTTCAAATTATGCATTTTTCACAGAATATAACACACATCAGGAACTCTCAATCACTGTCTAAAACTCTTAACAACCTGATGAAATTTATTAAGATCATGTGAAAGTATTTATGTCTGCTAATGTGAGGTTTCTCAGGTGGTGCTGAGGCAGAAATTTCTAGACAATGTGAGACTTCGAAACCTCAATTCTTAATTTTTTTTATTTCAATTTTTTTTTCTTCTCAAATAAGCATCTCACTCCTTTTTCCAACTTCCAGGCATTCAGAGGAATGTCTCTTTGGTCTGGTAAGTCATAAAATATTCAGACCCAGGACAATACAATCATGAACTGCTATTTACTCTATCAAGGAGAAAAGCTCCAGGTAGACAATTAGCTCCAAAACATATATATCTAGCCCCTAAATAATGGCCTGGGATCTTCAGAAAGTGTCAAAGAACAATGTCACAATGTTTGGAAAAACTGAGAAACTTGGGGATCCAAGAAAGCCATAAAAATGACAAACTGGATATTGTGAAGTTTAAAGTAATTGGTCAAAAATGATGCATATTAAAGTTACAAGTTTGGGGGAGAGAAAAGATGGTGGAGGAATAGGATGGGGAGAACATTTTCTCCCTCACTACTTCATCAAAAGAACATTTCAACGTTGAGTAAATTCCACAAAACAACTTCTGATTGCTGGCAGAGAACATCAGGCATTCAGCAAAGCAGATCATTGGCTTCAAAACCAGGTAGGAATAAATGTAAAAGACAAAAATAGAGACAAGGGAGGTAGGGAGGGAGCCCCATCCCAGGAAAGGAATCCCGTGCCAGGAAGAGACTCTTAAAAATAGAGGTTTCCTAACATCAGGAAACATTCTCACAGCCGTGTCTGGGGTGAGCCCTGGAAGCACAGAGGGCAACATAACAGGAAGGAAGAATAAATAAATAATTAAAACCAACAGATTATGAATTCAACAGTAAAACTCCAAGCGGATAAGCAGTACAAATGGCTGCATCCGACAGTAGCAGTGGGGGGTAGGAGACGTAGGCTGCAGGGCTTTCCTCTAGAATTGGGTCATAACAGGGCCAGAATTGGGTTCGTGAGTGGCTAGAATGAACTATCTTGGACTAGCAAACCAGACTGTGGGATAGCTAACATGCAAAACGCTCGAACATAAGACACCGACAGGCCCTCACACAGAACAAAGGACGGATCAGAAATAGCCGGCTGCAGACCATCCCCCTCTGGCGACAGGCAGCCAGAGCCTTAAGTGTTGGAAGGGGGCAATCACAGCTCAAGAGAGACATTACCTACCAAATTGCAAGCAGGTTTCTTTGCTAATTAAGACTTCTGAGGGGGCTCTGAACAGTCATCATCTGCCTGAGAAAGAGCCCCAGTGGTACTCCCAGAAAACTGAGTGACCCGGAAAGGCCAGAAGTCGCAGCAATTGCGCGTGCCAAACTCCCTAGCTACTCGGACCTGGGAAGGAAACAAAGCCCAGGCTCAACCAAATCCGAGCCTCGGAGGGCTTCCTGAGAGCCAAACCTGAGTGGCTTAGACCTGGGAGGTGCATGAAGCCTTGGGCACGCCCCAAATGGTTATCCCACAGAGCAACATACAACCTGAGTGGTGTGCACTGTGAGAAGGGGCAAGCCCAGTGCAAGAGTCCACCACCACCCTCCCTGTGTCAAGACGGAAATCAGACATGGATGAGACCAGCAAACAGAGGAAGTCAAACAGAGGGAAGTGCCTTGGTTGCAGCCCCACACAGCCCACAATGACAGAGAAAGCATCAGATATACAGTTACTACTTTTATGATCATTTTTTTGGGGGGGGGGGTTGATGTGAAAGCGTGATTTTTTTTTAAGAATTTTTTTTAATTTTTTTTGAAAAAAATGTGTTTTTTCTTCTTCGTCTTTTTTTTTCTAAACTTGCTTAAATTTTTAAGTCCCCTATATTTCTATTATTACTTTTATAACCTAATATTACTTTTCAAAAAAAAAAAAACCCTATCTTTAAAGCAAACGCCATATATAGTCCTTTTGGTGGTGGAAGTTGTTGTCTTTTAATAATTCTGGAGTCTTTTTTTTTCTATTTTTTTATTTTTTCTCCTTTTTTTTTTCTTTAATATTTTATCTTTGAAAATCCAATGTGTACTCCAGATTTCTAATCTCGGCATTTTGGTATTTGTTGTCAATTTTGTACTTTTAAAAACCTAATCTGCAGTACCCAATTTTACATGAGTGCGAGATTACTGGCTTGACCACTCTCTCCTCCTTTGGACTCTCTTTTTTTTCCACCAGGAGGCTTCTGTCTTCTCCCTCCCCCTCCTCTTCTCTACCCAACTCTATGAATCTCTGTGTGCTCCAGAAGATGGAGAACTCTCAGGGAACTGGTCACTGGCCGGATCTGTATCCCTCCTTTGCATCTCCCTCTTTTGTCCTCCGGGCCACCTCTATCTACTTCCTCCCTCTCATCTTCCATGTATAACTCTGTGACTGACCACTTCTGAGAGGTCCAGACTTTGGAGTGCACACAAGAAAGTGGTTACGGGCTAGCTTGCTTTTTCCTCTTTTGATTCCACCTCATCCCATTCCACTCACCTCTAACTACCCCCTCCCTCTTCTCTCCTCCAAGTAACTCAGCGATTCTCTAGGGGCAACCCTCAAGGTGGAGAAACCTATCATCATTAACCTAGATGTTTTAACATTAGTGCTGTATAGATGGAGAAATCATGAGGCTATTGTAAAAATAAATCTGAAAACCAGAATCAGGAGGCTTAAGTCCAAATCCTGAGATCATCAGAGAATTCCTGAATACAGGCAACATTATCCAATAGGAGCTCATCAAACGCCTTCATACCTACACTGAAACTGAACACCACCCAAGGGCCAACAAATTCCAGAGCAAGACATACCACGCAAATTTTCCAGCAACACAAGAACAAGCCCCTGAGCTTCAATATACAGGCAGCTCAAAATACTCCAAAACCACTGATGTCTCATAATCCATTACTAGACACTTCACAGCACTCCAGAGAGAGGAAATCCAGCTCCACCCACCACAACTCCAACAAAAGCCTCCCTAATCAAGAAACTTTGACAAGCCACTGATATAACCCCAAACACAGAGAGGAAGCTCAATAATAAAGAGAATTACACAAATTCCCAGAATATAGAAAAGCCACAACAAACACAGTAATATAACCAAGATGAAGAGAGAGAGGAATACCCAGCAGGTTAAGGAACAAGAGACATGCCCACCAAACCAAACAAAAGAGGAAGAGATAGGGAATCTACCTGAGAAAGAATTCTGAATACTGATAGTGAAAATGAT
>SJYB01008867.1:0-11965 GCA_006408585.1 Antidorcas marsupialis | reverse complement strand
GGGACTAGGTTCCTTTCTCAGGATTTTGGAACTAGAACATTGAAGGAATGGGCCAATGAACTGAAGGGCTTTATAGATGTAAGTTTAAGTAGATTTGGAGTCAGAATGATAATGGGTAATGTGTGAGCAAATAACATTATATGCATATTCATTGAGAAATATGGAGGTAAATACCAAAAGGAATGGAACAAAATATTTCAAGTGGTTGAAACAGGAGGGGCAAAGGAATTTCTTTTGTTGTTAATGTTTATAATTCTTTTAGTGCTACTTGAATTTTTGAACCTTTTGCTTGTATTACCAGGATAAAAATTAATATCAAAAACACCAGGGACTTCCCTGGTGGCCCAGTGGCTAAGACTCCACACTCTCAGTGAGGGGACCTGGGTTCGATCACTGGTCAAGGAGCTAGATCCCATATGCCACATCTAAGGATCCTGTATGCTCAACTAAGACCTGACACAGCCAAATAAATAAATAATTTTTCTTAAATACTATAAACAAAGAGAAGGAAATGGCAACTCCAGTATTCTTGCCTGGAGAATCCCATGGACAGAGCAGCCTGGCAGGCTATGGTCCATAGGGTCGCAAAGAGTTGGACACGACTGAAGTGACTTAGCATGCATGTGCCATAAATAACTCCATCCCCTCGCATTTCCGTCAACAGCAAAATGAATACCCCAAACTTGGGCATTTAAGCCAGAACAACTCACCTACACATCACGTGACCACTAGCTGAAGAGAGCGCTCCAGACCATCAGTCCTTCCTTGCCTCCCTTCCCACCTAGCACCTCCACTGCCATCAAGTTGAAAAAAATTTAAAAACCAAAACTAATTTAGTGAGAACCTTGAATGCCAAGCCAAGGAGTTAATCACTCTGGAGATGGGGACAGCTTTGAATAGGGAAATGTCTTTAGTGTGTAGACTGCTTCTTTGTGCACAGGATAAATTTGATAGATTGGCAGTAGCCAGGAAACTGATTGGGAGATTACTAATAGGATCCTGGATTAAATCAATGGCGGTGGAATTGGAGAGAAAAACTTGGACAAAGAGATATATAGTAGAGGACTTCACAGTTGCTGATCAGATATGGGGAGCAAGGAGAGTAAATTTGGTGGATATTATTCCATTTTTCCAGAATCCCTTCCTTTTAGGAATGGTCCCTCACCCTTTCTATGAGATTCTGGTGGTGAATCAGAGTAAACTTGTATTCCCTAAACAAATGTGTCCCAAGGTGACCATACTGAGTATTCCTTCCTTGGACAGTGTATTTGGTTCACAGGCATAACCCAAAAGTGAATGAAAGGAATTTCTGGGAACCTTTCCCCAGGGTTAGTAGGGAAGATGCTCTCTTCCACCATGAGTCTGGGAATGCCAGAAGCCATTAATCCCTGGTGGCTCAGAAGGTGAAGAATCCGCTTGCAATGCAAGATCCCTGGGATGGGAAGATCCCATCCCCTGAAGGAGGGCGTGGCAACCCACTCCACTATTCTTGCCTAGAGAATCCTCATGGACAGAGGAGCCTGGTGGACTACAATCCATGGGGTCACAAAGTGTCAAACACGACTGATCGACTAAGCACAGTACAGAAGCCATTATCCTGCCATGCAGAGAGGGCCTATCGTGACAGCGTCAAACAGAGCCCTGACATCATTTGTTATTGAACCCATCCATACCCATACTGATGGACTTCTCAGTGAGTCCATATCTTTTTTGCTTATGGAGTGGATTTCTATCATTTGCAACAGAAAAAGGATTTATTAACAAACAAAGAGTCAAAAATGATTTCATTTATATATCAAATGGAGAAGGCAATGGCACCCCACTCCAGTACTCTTGCCTGGAAAATCCCATGGACAGAGGAGCCTGGTAGGCTGCGGTCCATGGGGTCGCGAAGAGTCAGGCACGACTGAGCGACTTCCCTTTCACTTTTCACTTTCATGCATTGGAGAAGGAAATGGCAACCCACTCCAGTGTTCTTGCCTGGAGAATCCCAGGGACGGGGGAGCCTGGTGGGCTGCTGTCTATGGGGTCGCACAGAGTCAGACACGACTGAAGTGACTTAGCAGCAGCAGCAGCAGCATATATCAAAAAAATATTTACAGCATATCTGCCAAATGAACAGTTAAATGTTCCAGTACAATGGGAGATTAAAAAAAAAAAATCCTGGACTTCCCTGGTGGTACAGTGGATAAGAATCCGCCTACCAATGCAAGGGACACAGGGTCAATCCTCGGTCTGGGAAGATCCCATATTCCTCAGAGCAACTACAACTAAGCCCGAGCGCCACGACTACAGAGCCTGCACTCTAGAACCTATACTGCAGCTCCGGAAGCCCACGGGCCCTAAAGCGTGTGCGCCACAACGGAGAGTAGCCCCCCTGCTCACCACAACCAGAGAAAGCCTGAAGCAGCAATGAAGACCCAGCACAGCAAGACATATTAATTAATCAGTTTTTCAAAAAATTCTAAAACATGCCCCATGTACCTTGAGATCTATTTCAGCCTGTAACCAGTACTGACATCAAAGTCACTCGGTAACTCTAGGATTCAGTCTTCCCTTCCATAAGGCTGAGGAAAAGGGGGATTACATTGTACATTTGGCTTTATGTATCTCCAGGTTCCACATCTGAGGATTCAACCAACTTCGGATCAAAAATTTTCAGGAAAAAAATTCCAGAAAGTTTCAAAATGCCAAACTCGAATTTGCCAAGTATCGGCAATTATTTACATAGTATTTACATTGTATTTATAATATTTACATGCATGTACATTGTATTAGGTGTTGCAAGTAATCTAGAGATGATTTAAAGTGTACAGGGGGATGTGTGTAAATTATATACAAATACTATGACATTTTAGAAAAAAATTCTTGAGCATGCACAAATTTTTGGTATCCAGGCTTAGGAGTCCTGGAACCAATCTCCTTCAGGTACTAAGTGAAGACTGTATTGTTTTCTAAAGATTTTCTTCAGCTCTAAAGTTTTATGATTCTAAGCCATGACATAGAAGAACTAGTGAGTTACTTCAAGATTCTAAATAAATAATTATGTAAATAATTATGTAAATATATGAAAGCTCGGTATACAAAATCAATTAACTGGGAAAAAATTGGAAGCTAGAAAGACCTTGGTGATAATTGAGAAGGAACATTTCTTGAGCCTTGTCTAGAGAACTTGCAATATTGATGAAGGGATATGGATGATTCTAAGAAATATTAGAAGAAAAAAATAATTAATGCCTGTACATGTGGAATATGAAGATGAGTCAACAGTGGCTACTGACTCCAAAAGCTTGCTATTTGGGATATTACAATAAAATCTTTAACAAAAATGAAGTCTTTAAGAAAGCACTCCTAAATCTTTAAGAAAGCTCTCCTAAATCTCTTTAGGAGAGATTTAGTACAGTTCTGGACATCCTGCATCTGAGCTGTTGTTATGTATTCAGAGAGAAAGTCTACAGAATTGAAAATCTAGAACTAAAGTTCAAGTGGGAAGTCAGGACTCACGTTACAGTTTTGAGAATCATTTAACATAGAGGGAATGGGCAAAGTCCTGGGAGTGAATAAAAGCTACAGTAAAAACTGATAATAGACATAACTAATTAGTTTATTAATAAGCAAAAATTAAAAGTATAAACATATTTCTTAAGCCTTTAAAAAGTTTAATTTATAAATATTGATAGTCTATTTATAAATCTCATAATCTTTGCACAGAAATATGGACAATAACTTTCACTTACACTCTATGGTTTTATTAATTCACAAGCTTAATCTACTGAATACTACTTGAGTATTTAACTAAAATTTAAATAATTTAAATAATTAAATTTTCATGGATATTTTCAACTACAATTACAAATGTAACATATCTAGCATCTAGCCAGTGAAATTTTATAAGCACTTACATAACTCTTGTAAATCTAATAGCAATAAATCAATCTCGGACTTCCCTGATGGTACAGTGGATAAGAAATCACCTACCAATGCAGGGGACACAAGTTTGATCCCTGGTCCAGGAAGATTCCACATGCCACAAAGCAACTAAGCCCATGTGTCACAGCTACTGAAGTTCATGCACCTAGAGCCTGTGTGTGCTCTGCAACAAGAGAAGCCACCACATTAAGAAGCCCACACACCGCAACTAGAGAGTAGCCCCCATTCTTTGCAACTAGAAAAAAACCCATGGGTATCAATGAAGACTCAACACAATAAAAATAAATAAATTTAATTTTAAATAAATTTTAAATACTTGTGGTCACAAAATTCTCTTAAAAGTTCCATTTTCTTCTAGTTTTATTGAAATTAAATTGACATACCACACGATATATGTTTAAAATGTACAACAATAGGATTTTATTTACGTACATCACAAAGTGGTTTTCACTAGTGAGCATCCATCATCTCATACATATACAAAGTTAAAGAAAAAGTGTTACCTTGTGATGAGAACTCAGAATTTACTCTAACTTTTCATGTACAACATACAGCAGTGTTAATTATACTTATCTTATTGCACATTTCACCCTTCATACTATCTACCTTATAACTGGAAATTTGTACCTTTTGACAACCTTCATCTAATCTCCCCTCCCCCAACATCCTAAACCCCGACCCTTCCCCCAAAAGATCTCAAAAGTTCACAAAGTACACAACACCACAGTTATTATTAACTTTTACAGAAATAATGAAAATTGTATTAATTTACCATGTGTATATCAAAGGTGACATGTTGTGGCAGGCATGGAAATGTGCCACTCAGATCCTTCTTCAAGAAAGGTCTTGCCTCCCTGCTCAGGGGCCAAAAGTATGATAAGCAGATGGCATTCAGCTGTCAGCACATTCAGGGTCTGCCTCAGCTTTGGGTCCTGCCCTGCCCATGGCTGCCATATACTATCTGAGGGAGGAAGAAGTACAAAGGGCAGAGTACTCCAGACCTCCCTGTCTCATCATCTGCTTTCAGCAAATCTAACTGCAGTGCAAATTAACTCACACAACCAACATGAACAGAATTGCTATCTCAGACCTCTTCCAGCACCTAAGACTTCAAATCTTGTATATCAGTCAAAATTCCTGTTACTACTCCCCAAGATGATTTTCCTTGAGCTCCAAGTAACTAACCAAGTTCCTTTTTAATGGTGAAGCTCTACCTGCTTACCCAATATATTCAGTTCAGTTCAGTCGCTCAGTCATGTCCGACTTTTTGCGACTCCATGGACTGCAGCACGCCAGGCCTCCCTGTCCATCACCAACTCCCAGAGTTTACTCAAATTCATGTCCATGATGAGTTGAGTCAGTGATGCCATCCAACCACCTCATCCTCTGTTGCCCCCTTCTCCTCCCACCTTCAATCTTTCCCAGCACAGGGTCTTTTCAAATGAGTCAGCTCTTCACATTCAGTGGCCAAAGTATTGGAGTTTCAGCTTCAACATCAGTCCTTTCAATGAATGTTCAGGACTGATTTAAACCTTATTTGAAATCATTTACTGCTTGATATTAATATGCATGAGCACACCCCACTTAGACACACATAGCTTATAGTTTTCACAACTTCAGTGCACCTAATCTTGGTGACACATTGTGGCAGACATGGAAACATGCCACTCAGATGCCAATTGGCAGTGGGAACTTGGGCAATTTATTTACCAATCCTGCTCAGTTTCCTTATCTGTAAAATAGGGTTTGTCATCTGATAGGCAAAATAAAGGACAAAAACAGCAAGACCCTAAAGAAGCAGAAGAGATTAAGAAAAGGAGGCAAGAACACACAGAAGAACTGTATAAAAAAGGTCTTAATGACTTGGATAACCACAATGACATGATCACTCACCTAGAGCCAGACATCCTGGAGTGTGAAGTTAAGAGGGCATTAGGAAGCATTACAACAAACAAAGCTAGTGGGGGTGATGGAATTCCAGATGAGCTATTTAAAATCCTAAAAGATGATGCTGTTAAAGTGCTGAACTCAATAGGTCAACAAATTTGGGAAACTCAGCAATGGCCACAATACTGGGAAAGGTCAGTTTTCATTCCAATCCCAAAGAAGGGCAATGGCGAGTAATGCTCAAACTACCATACAATTGCACTTCACATACTTGCAAGGTAATGTTCAAAATGGTTCAAGCTAGGCTTCAGCAGTACATGAACTGAGGACTTTCAGATGTACAAACTGGATTTAGATCCATGGGATCATAGAGAAAGCAAGGGAATTCCAGAAAAATTACTTCTGCTTCACTGACTATGCTAAAGCCTTTGACTCTGTGGATCACAACAAACTGTAGAAAATTCTAAAAGAGATGGGAATACCAGACCACATTTTCTGTCTCCTGAGAAACCAGTACACAGCAAGAAGCAACAGTTAGAACTGGACATGGAACAACAGACAGGTTCAAAATTAGGAAAGGAGTATGTCAAGTACATATATTGTCACCCTGCTCATTTAATTTATATGCAAAGTACACCATGTGAAATGCAGGGCTGGATGAATCAAAAGCTGGCATCAAGATTGCTGGGAGAAATATCAGATATGCAGATGATACCACTGTAATGGCAGAAAGGGAAGAGGAACTAAAGAGCCTCTTGATGAAGGTGAAAGAAGAGAGTGAAAAAACTGGCTTAAAACTCAACATTCAAAAAACTAAGATCATGGCATCTGGTCCCACCACTTGATGGCAAATAGAAGGGGAAAAAGTGGAAACAGTGACATATTTTCTTTTCCTGGGCTCCAAAATTACTGTGGACAGTGACTGCAGCCATGAAATAAAACACACTTGACCCTTGGAGGAAAAAGCTATGACAAAACTAGACAGCATATTAAAAAGCAGGGACATCACTTTCTCAACAAAAGTCCGTATAGTCAAAGCTATATTTTTCCCGTAGTCGTGTACAGTTGTGAGAGTTGGACCATAAAGACGACTGAGCGCCAAAGAATTGATGCTCTCAAACTGTGGTGCTGGAGAACTCTTGAGAGTCCCGTGGACTGCAAGGAGATCAAACCATTCGATCCTAAAGGAAATCAACCCTGAATATTCATTGGAAGGACTGGTGCTGAAGCTGAAGCTCCAATGCTTTGACCAACTGATCTGAAGAACTGACTGACTGGAAAAGACCTTGATGCTGGAAAAGACTGAGGGCAGGAGGAGAAGGGGACGACAGAGGATGAAATGGTTGGATGGCATCACCAGTTCAACGGACATGAGTTTGAGCAAGCTCCATGAGACAGTGAAGGACAGGGAAGCCTGATAGGCTGCAGTTCCTGGAGTTGCACGATTTAGTGACTAAACAACATCTGAGAGGGTTGTAAATAGTAAATGAGCTAATACTTTAGAAAGTGTGTAGGTAGAATAGCCCCTGCCCATACTGTGTATTCAGGAAATGCTACCCATTACCACTGTTGGTCAGAGTTTCACATTGCCTGTACATTGTATCTGTCTTAGCAACCAACATTCTATAATAATCTATTGACTAAGCAACTACAGAAAAAGTTCTTGTTTCAAGCCCCTTACTGATCAGACTGCAGATTTTAGGACCAAGGTTAAATTTGAGACTTTACTTCAGTTGAATTTGTTATCAGCTGAATGTTTTGAATTATTTCATTCCATGAAAATGTAAACCAGATGTGTGAAGATTAAATTGGGAGTATATTTGTAAAAGGCCTTTCTGAAATAGAAAACTTATGAAAATGTGGGATATTTTTCCAATATTGTTAAGAGCTAGACAATTCCTTCAATTACAATATGATCTTTGCTCTTCAAGTAAAATTTCGCCCCTTCAGCAAAGTGATTTCCCTCTTGGTGGTTCAAAAGCTCAAATGAAACCAATTTAACAGGAATAATTTTAAAATAATAATGAAGACATATGGATAGTCTGCCGCTGCTAAGTCGCTTCAGTCGTGTCCGACTCTGTGCGACCCCATAGACGGCAGCCCACCAGGCTCCCCTGTCCCTGGGATTCTCCAGTGGGCTGCCATTTCCTTCTCCAACGCATGAAAGTGAAAAGTGAAAGGGAAGTCGCTCAGTCGTGTCCGACTCTTCGCGACCCCATGGACTACAGCCCACCAGACTCCTCCGTACGTGGGATTTTCCAGGCAAGAGTACTGGAGTGGGGTGCTATTGCCTTCTCCAATGGATAGTCTATCATGGGGCAAAGTTCTGAAGATGCTGAAATGACTGTAAAACATTAAGAACCAAATGTTGACATATATTATCAGTCTTAGGAAATCATCTAGCTCAGTCCTCCCAAAGATTCTGTTAAATAAGAGGCTAGACATCTTTTAATGCCGAAGAAATTTATTCATATGTCCAAGAAGAGCAAAGTTAGGAAAAACAAAACCTGCCCTTGGTTTTGACCACAAGTTAAGAATTTCCTATCATTGGCGCAGCGCCTGAAAACAAGTTCAACTTTCTTGACTTGGTTATTTCTATGGGGCCTTGAAAATCTAAAATATTGCAAACAATTGGACTCACTGTTTAATGCTACCCGTACTTCAACAAATTCCTTCCAAGAAGTGTGCACATTTCAAGATGCAAATTTGGAAAAAGACTGCACGTCTCCACGACAGATCTCACACAAAATGGAACTGAATACACGGCTCGAAGCCTTTTGCTGTTTTGTTTTTAAAAACAGGGGAGGGAGATAGGAGAACTAAGCTTAAAACCCCCGAGGTAGGGCCGGGGGAGCCTGGTGGGCTGCCGTCTATGGGGTCGCACAGAGTCGGACACAACTAAAGCGACTTAGCAGCAGCAGCTATCAGTGTTCTAGAGCGCTGGGCGTTCCTCGGGGAGGGAGCCACTTCGCGGAGGGTGCAAAGACACAGCAAGCGGACTCTTTCCCATTGACACAGCTGAGACGCCGCCATCCCTACATATTCCTACGCGTGGGACCCGATCTGGGGTCACCAGGGAGCTCGGGAGAGTGCAGCGCCCCGGGAACATGTCGCTCAGCTCTCCGCTCGGCCCACTAGGGGCCCCGACACGCCAGCTTCTGGGAGGGGCGGGGAAGAGAGAGGGCGTTTTCTGCCTGGATTCCAGTGGGAAAAGAAGGAAAAGAGGAGGCGGTTGCGCAACCTGGGCTTGGGTTGCGGCTCCGAGAACAAAGAGCGCGTGAAAGGACCAGCAGCCGAGGCTCTGCAAATGCACTCAAATCAACACCGGGGCTGAGCCCTACTGCAGAAGGGCACGCAGGTTTCTCGAAGCCAGTCCAGCGCTACAGGATCCCAAATGCTACGCGCAGCACCCAGGACTCTGCATTGTAAACAAGCGCCCGGGCTGCTCGAACCCAGGGATATTTGAAAGCTATCGCTTCTCATCAGGTATTAGCTCAGCCTCAAGCGAACTCCCTAAACCAGAGCGATAGCGGTGACTGCGGCTGGCTGGCTCCTCAACCGACCTCGGTCCTTTCCTTTGGTCCCGCCCCACTGCTCAGCGCGGATAGGTGGCGGGGAGCAATTCTGGCGCTGATTGGGCGGCGGCAAAGTCGCTCGCGGAGACTGTAAGTGGGGGTGCCCTAGTGTGCTAAATTTATCTTCAGACAAGCGACCGCGCCAGCCGCGAATCGGATGTCTATGGAGGTGGCATAGGTGATATCCCTGAGCTGAGAGCATCGCCCGGCCCCCCGAATCCTTCTTCCCTCTGTTTTGTTTTTCATTTTCTCCCTTCCTCCCTCCCCCCTCCCCCTTCCAGTCCGCGACGACTGGCTCTTGACCCCGTTCAGGCCTCGGTGAAGGTGAGGACCAGAGCCGCCGTGGCGGCTGAGTGGTGCGCTCTGAAATGGCCGCTGCCGTGAGCTTTGTAAAATGGCGGGCGCCGGCTCTGCTGGGGACCGCGGCGCTGCTCTGCAGCCCAGCCGCAGCAGAGCCCATTCTCTTCATCGCTGATGGAGATGAGAGAGGAAGATAGTGTCGGGTTCTGAGACGGTTTCCTGTGGTTGTTAGCTAAGGCGACCGCCCGGGGACGCGAGAGGAGTTCCGTAGGCGAGGGTGGATTCCCACAGGAAGCCAGCCCCAGCTGTGGCTGGCACCGCGCACCTGTGACAAGGAGGAGCCGGGGGATATAGCTGGCTGGGCAGCCCATCGAAGTGACCGTTTTAAAAAGCACTTAGGTACTCGATGGGGTGTCCGTGCCCAGTTTCTGCCTCAGCTTTTTGAACAGTCTGCACTCCTCCCCAGCCCTCCTGCCCCAAGGGTATTGTTCAGAGCCGAACCACCCGAGGGAGGGGGTGAATGAAGATGAGGGTTCTCCCCGCTCCTTTTCAGGGAGTCAAATAGAAACTTTACTCTTTAGGGAGTCCAACCTCTTTGTCCTCCAGAGATTTAAGAGAGCACCTCTGAAAATGTGGAGATTAGGCCCTCGTTCTTGAAAACAAAGCGCTGCACTCCGTTGTGTCCTTCCCTATTAGCAAGGTAGAGGGATTGTAAACTTTTCGGTCATCCATTGACTCCACGAAGTTCTCTGCAACTAAGGCCCACTCAGGACTGTGGTAGAACAGTCTGCTCTTTTGCTGCCAGTAATGAAGTGTACGGCATTCTGCTGCCAGTTTGAGACCCTCGACTTTCTGGCAGTAGTAACCCATTGTATAGATCATTCATTTCTCGGTGCACCATCCAACTCCTGGTCCCAGATTTTTAGTGCTTGTGAAATTAAGAGTATTTGGGGACACACAAGCAATGACTAGGCACGTGGGCTCTGCAGTCGAACTTTCTGGGTATTGTTCTTAGTTCTTCACAGATGCCTTAACTTAGCAGGAGGCTTAAGCTCCCATTTGTTCATCCTTAAAGGATTGTTAATAATAGTCCCTAACTCTCAAATTCGTTTTGAGGATTAAATGAGCTCTTCTATGAGGGATTTAGCAGTTACTGGCACATAATAAACAGTGATCACTCAGTGAATGTTAGTAACCTTAAGGATCTTGGTTATTGAGAAGAGAGTGGTTATAACAAAAAGGCATAGTTCTTGTAACCTTTCCGTGTATAATTCCATTTTAGATTACTTAAAATGCTTAGTTTTAGAGACATTAAGTTGTGGCTATACTTGAAAAAGTTAGGTTTAGTTTCTGAGAGTTTTATGTCTTTCTATGAAGTCAGTGGATGGGGAAGCATTTCAAAACAATGAAATTACCAAAGTATTAAATAGGATAAAATATTAACACTTTTATTATGTTAGACATCTTCTATTTCAGTCTAAGATCTGCATTTCAGTGAAGAATCATTTGCACTGCCTGGCTCTAAAATAAATTGTAAAGATTGGTCATCTTAGAGGTTTGTAGTTAGTTCTATTTTTAGTGTCTAATTTTAATTTTTCTCATTCTAGGCTTTTGGTTACTCCCCTTCTACCCTTTCCCTTAATTTTATTTTTTTGAAGAGTCTGCATTTCAAGCTTCCAAGGTGGAGAGTGATTGCAGAAGAGAGTGCTCCTCACTTCAGGTATCTTACCCTCTAGCTGTTAATGGGAAAACCCTTTTGATTCAGGATCTAATATAAGAATCCAAAGGTTACTCTGTAGCCAGATCATAAAGTTTAATTCAAAAGTAACTACATTTAGATAGACACTAAATTTGAATGCCTTACCTTATAAAGCTAGTATTCTTTAGAAGTCCTAAAATTTGCATTACCATTCCATTTTATGATGCTTTTTAAAAAGTATTGTATGAGGAATAAACCTATTAAAATGAGAGTTTATGGTTTCTTTAGGTCCTTGTTAAGCCTTCACCTAAAGAATAATAGGATGCTGAGTACTTAGTAAATATATGTATTACTTTGAATGAGTCTAATTTGGGATAATATAAATATTTATGTAATTTTAAGTCCAAAGAAATAGTAGCTAATTTTTGGAATACAGTTTATTTTTCAGTGTTAACATACAACATTTAGATAAAACAGAATTCTGTATCTTGCAAAACTTTGAGCTGTTTGTGTGTTTTTGAAGTAGCTCATCAGAATTATTGTGAGCCCTGAAAGAAGCCTTAAGATGTGTAAA
>SJYB01008866.1:0-11633 GCA_006408585.1 Antidorcas marsupialis | reverse complement strand
ATCTTGATTCCAGCTTGTGCTTCTTCCAGCCCAGAGTTTCTCATGATGTAGTCTGCATATAAGTTAAATAAGCAGGGTGACAATATACAGCCTTGTCGTACTTATTTCCGTATTTGGAACCAGTCTGTTGCTCCATGTCCAGTTCTAAGTGTTGCTTCTTGACCTGCATGCAGATTTCTCAGGAGGCAGGTCAGGTGGCCTGGTATTCCCATCTCTTTCAGAATTTTCCACAGTGTATTGTGATCCACACGGTCAAAGGCTTTGGCGTAACGAATAAAGCAGAAGCAGATGTTCTCTGAACTCTTACTTTTTCGACGATCAGTGGATGTTGGCTATTTGATCTCTTATTCTTCTGCCTTTTCTAAATCCAGCTTAAACTTCTGGAAGTTCATGGTTCACATACTGTTGAAGCCTGGCTTGGAGAATTTTGAGCATTACTTTAATAGCGTGTGAGATGAGTGCAATTGTGTGGTAGTTTGAGCATTCTTTGGCATTGCCTTTCTTTGGGATTGGAATGAAAACTGACCTTTTCCAGTCCTGTGGCCACTGCTGAGTTTTCCAAAGTTGCTGGCATATTGAGTGCAGCACTTTCACAGCATCATCTTTCAGGATTTGAAACAGCTCAGCTGGAATTTCATCACCTCCACTNGGATGTTGGCTATTTGATCTCTTATTCTTCTGCCTTTTCTAAATCCAGCTTAAACTTCTGGAAGTTCATGGTTCACATACTGTTGAAGCCTGGCTTGGAGAATTTTGAGCATTACTTTAATAGCGTGTGAGATGAGTGCAATTGTGTGGTAGTTTGAGCATTCTTTGGCATTGCCTTTCTTTGGGATTGGAATGAAAACTGACCTTTTCCAGTCCTGTGGCCACTGCTGAGTTTTCCAAAGTTGCTGGCATATTGAGTGCAGCACTTTCACAGCATCATCTTTCAGGATTTGAAACAGCTCAGCTGGAATTTCATCACCTCCACTAGCTTTGTTCGTAGTGATGCTTTCTAAGGCCCACTTGACTTCACATTCCAGGATGTCTGGCTCTAGGTTAGTGGACACACCATCGTGATTATCTGGGTCACGAAGTTCTTTTTTGTACGGTTCTTCTGTGTATTCTTGCTAACTCTTCTTAATATCTTCTGCTTGTCCTTTATTGTGCCCATCTTTGCACGAAAAGTTCCCTTCGTAGCTAATTTTCTTGAAGAGATCTCTAGTCTTTCCCATTCTATTGTTTTCCTCTATTTCTTTGCATTGATCACTGAGGAAGTCTCTTATCTCTCCTTGCTACTCTTTGGGACTCTGCATTCAAATGGGTATATCTTTCCTTTTCTTCTTTGCCTTTCACTTCTCTTCTTTTCATAGCTGTTTGTAAGGCCTCCTAAGACAACCATTTTGCCTTTTTTTGCATTCATTTTTCTCGAAGATGGTCTCGATTACTGCCTCCTCTATAATTTATGTGACGAACCTCCGTCCATAGTTCATCAGGCACTCTATCTATCAGATCTAGTCCTTTTCATCAGGCACTCTATCTATCAGATCTAGTCTCTTAACTCTATTTCTCACTTCCACTGTGTAATCGTAAGGGATTTGATTTAGGTCATACCTGAATGGTCTAGCGGTTTTCCCTACTTTCTTCAATTTCAGTCTGAATTTGGCAATAAGGAGTTCATGATCTGAGCCACAGTCAGCTCCTGGTCTTGTTTTTGCTGACTGTGTGGAGCTTTTCCATCTTCGGCTGCAAAGAATATAATCAATCTGATTTCGGTGTTGCCCATCTGATGATGTCCATGTTAGAGTCTTCTCTTGTCTTGTTGGAAGAGGGTGTTTGCTATGACCAGTGTGTCTTGGCAAAACTCTGTTAGCCTTTACCCTCCTTAATTCTGTATTCTAAGGCCAGATTTGTCTGTTACCCCAGGTGTTTCTTGACTTCCTACTTTTGCATTCCAGTTCCATGTAATGCAGAGGACATCTTTTTTGGGTGTTAGTTATTGAAGGTCTTGTTGGTCTTCATAGAACCGTTCAACATCAGCTTCTTCAGCGTTACTGGTTGGGGCATTGACTCGAATTACCGTGATATTGAATGGTTTGCCTTGGAAACGAACAGAGATCATTCTGTTGTTTTTGAGATTGCATCCAAGTACTGCATTTCAGATTCTTTTGTTGACTATGTTATATTAAGTAACAGAAAACTTAATATGATGAAGAGGATAAAGCTGGCAGTTAAAGACAGGAGGTAAAATTGAAAAGCTTTCCCATCAGGGCACGACGCAAAACGCTGGCTAAGACTGCGGAGTCTTGCGCGTTCTCTTTCTGATATGGGTGGAGCCAGCCCGACCTTTGTGCACTGATGCTCCTTCCTTCCTTTGCTTCATCAAATTCCACTGTGACCTGTAGGTTCCTCTCACTGTTGTCAGGGTGGAGTAGAAGTGCTTTTGGATTTGTGGTCTCCATGTTCACAGTTGGGCAGGAGAAGGTGGGGGTTGGTTTGGACCCTGCAGGCAGGGCCTGGAATAGGGCGGAGACTGGAGTCCTGGGGAGAAAGAGATGGTGGTTCAGCCAGTGGAGTCCCTGAGGGGTCAGGGCGCTGGGTGTCGCCACGTTTGCTATGAAAGCCCCCTGCTGCCCTGGGGCTGGGACGGGACGGGGAGGACTGAGGCAGCAGGGGTGCGGCTGGACCTCAGAAGCAGGTCACAAGGCTGCATCCAGCCCCCTCCCCGGTCCTTCCCTGTGGGATCCTGGCTCTTTCTATCACCTCGTTCAGTTTAAATCTCTTTATTTCATATTTCAGAATTTTTGTGAATAGTAACATAATGTTCCTGCCTCGGTGTGGAAAATGTGTAGAACGTTGAACAGTGTGGGAAAGTGTGTGACTTGGATGCGCGAGTGCAGGCAGCAGTCTCTGCACTTCTGGCCTGTTTTGCTATGTACCCTGTCAGGCAAAACCATCCATTAGGTGCAGTTTTTGTCTGCATTTTAAATTGTCTCTTTGTAAAATGATGATTTTCACACTTTTTAGATATATTCATCAGTACTGCCAAATCTCTGCTCAGTAGTCTATTGTATCAGCAGAGAGGCTTTGCAGCTGTTCCCATGAGAAAGGGTTTAGTGGTGAAGTCTGCTTGTTTGTGGGATTTGGCACAGCCCCTCCAGGTTGCTCTTGCCAGCTTGCTCCTCTGTGGCTAAGCTGACTGTGTCCCTTAGGAATCCTTGGTAGCTGTTCAGTTTACTCACGGTTCATAATCCCATGGGGAAAAATGCCAGATTTCTAAATCCCACAGGCCTTTCCAGTTCTCAAGCTGGTTGTTTTCATTCGTCAGAAATGCACCAGTAAGTCATGTTTTGGGGATGGATTTGTGTGATTCATTTTCTAAATCTAGCATCTCTCCCCTGACTGGAGGGAAGAAGGCAGTGGGGGGGTGGCGCTCTCCAAGGTGCTGAGGGAAAAAGAAACACCATCAGTTCAACATGTTATACCCAGCAGAGCTGCTCATCAGAGCTGAGGATGCTGGAAAAGCAGGTCCAGGTGGACGAGAGAAGAGTGTGTTCCTGTAACAAGACCTGGGAGCCCCCAGAGACGGCGCCCAGTGGGCACAGACCCCCTCGTGCCCTCTGTTGGTGGGGTGTGCTCTCTTGTCTGTTAACTTCAAAAGTGAGACTCTGTTACTGATTTTTCTAGAAGCTCTCTCCACCTCTTGCCTTTTCCTGTGCTGTGCCTTTGTTATCGCAGGTGTTCCTTCTGGGATCCCCGTTCTTCCTAAAGAACATCCTTAGAGGTGGCAAAGGTCTCTCTAGGACTGAAATCTCTCCTTTTGCCACACCTTGCTTCTGAAAGACTTACAGAATTCCGGTTTATTTTCTTGTTGCTATTTTGGAAGTATATTTCCTCTGATGCCCATTGTTGCTACTCAGAGCTCTGCCATCAGTGGGCTTGCCAGTGGTCAGCTGACTGTTTGCATCTGTGTCTGAAAGACCTTTTTGTCCTTTGTGTTATTCAGTTTCATGATGGCCTTGGTTCTAAGCAGTCCTCCCGCATTTTCTCTGAGAATTCTGCTCCTCTGCACAGCACCTCTTCTCTTTGTGGGGAATTTCACCTGGACATGGGGGAATGTGAAGTATTAATTATTTTCTTGTATTTTTGATTATTTCTCTTTGTGTTTCTTAGAAAGCTGATGGTCAGCATTCTTTGCAAACTATATTTCTTTAAACTTTGTCTCTGAGTGTTATGAGATTGGGAAAGGTGTTTATAATGCAGAAGCCATAAGAAAAAGGCAGATAAGACTATAAAGAAATGTTTCTAATCTCAAAAAAATAGACAAATTAGAAAATTCAGTCAAAACAAGATAGAAAATTATTTCTAATAGAAATGATAATTGAAGAGCTATATTTTTAATTAAAAAAAGACTTCCAAGATTGCAAAAAGAACCCAAGAAGGAAAAAATGTACAAAGGATATAAACTTGGCTTTAAATAAAGAGCTTATAGCTAGTCATAACCATCTGAAAAAGATTCGTCCGGTCCCAACCAAAGCAGTGGGGGCCGGTAGGTTCTGGGGCTTCCCCTGCTGGTGACGGTGTCGTCAGCAGTAAAGGAGCTGCTGCCTCCTGGGCAGTCTGCGCGCCACTGCTCGTCTGCTCCGCCCCGGTAGGGCGCTGTGCTCCAGGCGCAGAGTGTCAGTCAGAGGAGGGCTGCCGCTCTTTCGCCGGCAGGAGGGCACGCCAGGAGCCCCTTGGGAGGTTAGAGCCTGGGGAATCTTCCAGACCCACTCTGTCTCCCGGGGCCCAGCTGTGCGTCCTCAGTCCCACCGTGCCTCTCCTCAGCCATGAGCAGGCCGCATCCTCGCTTCTGGAGAGCCTGCCCACGAGGTTCTTGGGGACGCAGCACCTGTGCTTTCAGCCAAAATGTTTGCTCATTTGCTCTTTGATCCTTGCAGTGACTCATGGTTTACAAGGAAGTACATGGTTCGCTTTCCAAATACTTCAGGGTTTCTAGATACTCATGGTTAATCTGTTGTGAATGGGGACATACTTGGTCCGCCGGGCACGTGATATGAGTTAGACTGCTGAAGCCTGTGTGTTCATGGGCGCCTGGCTATGCTGCTCAGCACCAAGCCTGAGGACTCAGCGAGGGCTCCTCTTCTCTGCAGGTCTCATAGGAAAGGCCTGAAGTGCCACTCGTGGTCTCACGGAGACTCGGTGATGGGCTGGTCGCACGGAGGGGACAGGCTGGGTCGCGGTGTGGCTGATGCCTGTGGGCTCAGCGCTGTGCGGTGGTGACATCAGGCTGCCAGGGGTCAGTCCCCAGGCCGCATCGTGTCTGCCCTCCTGCTGGCACAGAGGCAGCGTCCATCCTGGCCACGGACGGGGCCAGAGGCAGAGCCAACAGCCTTGGTGCCGAGGGGCCTGGGGGCCTGGGGACAGCTGGGAGCTGCCTCTCCCACCGTCTCGCTGACCCCTTGACCCCGTGTCTCCTGAGTGGTGGACTGAACTGGCTTCTTCACCTCCTAAGTTGGCTCTGGGGAGCTGGGTAGCATCTGAAACTTTCCTAGGGCTTTGCGCTGAGGGATTTCTTCCTCAAAACGTGTTTTTCGGAGAAGAGCTCCTTGCCTGTGATCTTTTTCTGTCCTCCTTTTACAAGGTATTTCCCTTTCTTGAGACTGCAAGAACAGGACCAATCAGTGCCACTTACTATGCGAATGTGTGGGCTTCTTTCAGCTGCTAAAGCGATGTTCCACTTAAAGGTGTCTTAACTCTTAATGTTGGCTATTTGCAACTTTCCAGCCCATTGAATGCCCAGAGTGGTGATACCTTTTAACCAAGTTGTTGCTGAAATTTACAGAAAGAGACTCTCATTTAATATAAATTATATGCAATGAAATAATTTACGAAAGTACTGTACAACATTTTTGTTAAGGAATATGTAGACATATTGTCATTCAGAATCTCCAGTGGAAGAAATTCCACCGACGTTGGGCGGCCTTAAGATCTGATGCTTTGGTTGCAGTCTGTGATCTTGGGGAACCGCATGTCTGCGAGACATGCAGCCTGTCTCAAGCTTAGCGAGCAGATTAGCCTTCTTTTTGTCTGCAGTTAATTCTTTATCACACACTCTCCAGTCTAACCCGGTGTCATGTGTGAGGATCCAGTTTTCAACCACAGCTCAGGGTTAGGGCCTCTCTTTGCATGTAAAACAGATGAGAATGGGTGATTTTCATAGTAAACAGCAAAATGAGAGAAAGTTCAGCAAAACTGAAAGCCTCTGATCATGAGTCATTCGTGAAGGCTCTGTTTCCTCCGGGTCTGGGGGCAAAGCACCGCCTTCAGGGACTGTCGTGTTCTCGAGTCACTGGGGCTCCACACAGAGAANTCTCAAGCTTAGCGAGCAGATTAGCCTTCTTTTTGTCTGCAGTTAATTCTTTATCACACACTCTCCAGTCTAACCCGGTGTCATGTGTGAGGATCCAGTTTTCAACCACAGCTCAGGGTTAGGGCCTCTCTTTGCATGTAAAACAGATGAGAATGGGTGATTTTCATAGTAAACAGCAAAATGAGAGAAAGTTCAGCAAAACTGAAAGCCTCTGATCATGAGTCATTCGTGAAGGCTCTGTTTCCTCCGGGTCTGGGGGCAAAGCACCGCCTTCAGGGACTGTCGTGTTCTCGAGTCACTGGGGCTCCACACAGAGAAAGCAACACTTTTGGACGACAATATCCACGTTTTCACCCGCTGTCGTATATTTAAATTTAAGATAAAGTGAAATTATGGTTTATCATCTGTTTTACCAAGCATACAGTGGTTTCTGCAGAGCTTGTATTTGCAACCAGATGTTTATCTGAAAGTTTCGCCCCGTGAGCTCTCTGACACAAGTGTGATAAGTGGACTGATCTGGAATGCTCTGCTTTTTAATAAATAAAAATAGAGGCATGTAACGAAAGCTTGTTTTACATGCTTCATGGAGAGAAGATGCTTTTGTTTCTCTTGGACAGCGGTGACAGGCACGGTGCCAGAGGGCAGCTGGCTAATTCTCTAGCCCAGGTCTGGACGCAGGACCGGTTCCTTATCCTGTGGCCTGTCGGGGCCCTGCTCTCTGGACGCAGGATCGGTTCCTCATCCTGTGGCCTGTCGGGGCCCTTTTCTCCCTGGTCTTCCACGTTGTTCCCGGGTGAGAGCTGACGCTTCGGAGCTGGCAATCCAGCCCCGAGTGCCGCGTCCTCGGCTTCAGCACCGCGGTGTCTGCAGCCACTTGGCGGTGTGCCCGGGGGCAGTGGGCGTGAGCAAGTCAGGGGGACAAACCCCCCCCCTCCTTCAGAGCCCGCTGCACCGTCGGGGAGGCCCCCGGGCGGGCTGCTCACGGCGCGGACACGCGCCCTGCTGGCCTGCCTCCTGCTGCAGGTNCCGCGGTGTTTGCAGCCAGGGCGGTGTGCCCGGGGGCAGTGGGCGTGAGCAAGTCAGGGGGACAAACCCCCACCTCCTTCAGAGCCCGCTGCACCGTCGGGGAGGCCCCCGGGCGGGCTGCTCACGGCGCGGACACGCGCCCTGCTGGCCTGCCTCCTGCTGCAGGTCCCCTCTCCCTCGGCCACTCTTTCTCCCTGGTGCCCTGGCACCTCTGCCTGAGCAGCGCACGGTTCAGAGGAGGCGACCCAGCGTGGCATGTGGTCCCTGATCGGCCAGGGGGCTCATTTCAGCAGGTCAGTGCCCTTTTCTGCTGGGGCCTCCTTTCTGCCTGGTGTGACCCCCCTGTTCCCCACATCCTCCACAGCCCCTGCGCCCTGCAGACCCCCCTGTGCTGCGCACCCCTCGGTGATGGGCAGGGTCCGGAGGGCAGAACCCGGTGCAGGATGTGTGAGCTTGGAAGCCCAGGGAGGAGGCCCGCGTCGGTGCTGGCTCTGGGGGCTGGACCACCGGATCGCTTTCCGGTCCCGAGCCCAGGTCTGAAGTCTGCAGGTCCGGGACTGGATTTTCAATAGGAGAGAGGGAGTTTCAGCATCAGAGTTTAACCGGGATGGACATAGACTTTTTCGTTTCTTTTACAGGTTTTTTTCTTCGTAGCGATAGTAACGAGATGTGCAGAGCTACTCAATTTGCTGGGAAAGATGCTCTGGACACAAGTGCATTACACATTGCTTGGTTCCCAGGAAGCCTTTGTTCATTTTTCCCTGAGAGCAATCACCTCAATTTGTGAAGATATAAAATCCAATCATCAAGTGTTGCTGAAGAACCAAATGTGTGTAAATCACTTCTTTCTTAAACACAATCTGGTTTCCAAGGAAGAAAAACTGCCTCCTGAGGAAAGCCGCGCCTCCTGTAGACGAACTGCCTTCTCCTCAGTGAATAAGTAGCACATTCTGAAAAAGAAAATCTACCCGAGCATGTGTGCCTCGTTTCATTAGAGGAAAGCCTAGCTGCTTTTCTTTTTCTTTTGGGCAAATCAGAAACTGGTGAGAAAGGATTTCATGCTACAGCAGCTTGTATGGTTAAGACATTTCCCTCTTCCAAAGCAGCAGGGTCTGTGTCTGCTGATGGGTGTCTGTTTCTCTCAGTTGGCATTTTCTTCTCTAGGAGGTGGGAGAAACCAGATTCTCCACCTGAATTTTGGGGCTTCTGCTGGTGATAGCCCTCTTCTCCGGCTTGCGTGGTGCTGGTCCAGGCAGAGATGTCCCCACAAGGATGAAATCTGGCACCCGGGGACATCTGTGCTTTAGCTCAGAGCGTGTCTACAGAGAGTCCGAGAAGGCGCTGGCACCCCACTCCAGTACTCTTGCCTGGAGAATCCCAAGGACGGCGGAGCCTGGTGGGCTGCCGTCTATGGGGTCGCACAGAGTCAGACATGACTGAAGCAACTTAGCAGCAGCAGCAGTACAGAGTAACTTTCTTTGAAGAGAGAAACTGACTCTCGGTACACCGGTCCCTCAGGACCCCAGCCAGAGCCTGGCTGTCTGAGGTGACATCCCAGGAAGGCTTGTCCCCACAAGCCCACGAGGACCCCTCCTCTGCAGGACCAGGGACCTTCCCCCAGGGAGCCCTTCCCGGAATCGACAGGACTGTTGCTGCTTTGGGATGGACCCTCATAACTACTTAGCTTATTCTCACAAGAGTTACTAGTGTTAAGGCAGGCAGGTATTACCACAGCTTCATGGATGGGAGAGAGAATAGAGGAAATGATCATGCTCAAAGACCCAAGCTGTTTATTTGTTTATTTTGAGAAGCAAAGTGAGGAGAGAAGGGGAGAGGCCTCTTATCTTTGCTCGCATTTTTTCCAATATGTGTGATTGGATTATATGCTAAAATTATGGATATAAAATGCATGTGTGTGTATTTTGCNGAGGAGAGAAGGGGAGAGGCCTCTTATCTTTGCTCGCATTTTTTCCAATATGTGTGATTGGATTATATGCTAAAATTATGGATATAAAATGCATGTGTGTGTATTTTGCTGCAAATAGCCGTAAAATCTTTTAACGTTTTTGAGAGAGATCAAACAGAGAATTTCATATTTGCCAAATGTCCACTTTCCCCTTACGCCACAAGGCTGGAGGGCCGGGGCAAAGGGCCAGGGCATGTGGTGTGGCGGGAGGATGTCTGCTCGCTGCTCCTCGGTTCTGAGCCAGGGGACCTCCTGGGATCTCATAGCAGGGATCTCCTGGGATCTTCTCTCAGGGGACCTCCTGGGATCTTGTGTTAGGGACCTCTGGGATCTCATAGCAGGGATCTCCTGGGATCTTCTCTCAGGGGACCTCCTGGGATCTTGTGTTAGGGACCTCCGGAGATGATCTATCAGGGGATCCCCTGGGAGTCTCATGATCTCTGGGACCTCCCAGCCACTCTTCTCTCAGGCTCTAACAGGGTTGTTTGGAGAGANAGAGGCCTCTTATCTTTGCTCGCATTTTTTCCAATATGTGTGATTGGATTATATGCTAAAATTATGGATATAAAATGCATGTGTGTGTATTTTGCTACAAATAGCCGTAAAATCTTATAACGTTTTTGAGAGAGATCAAACTGAGAGAATTTCATATTTGCCAAATGTCCACTTTCCCCTTACGCCACAAGGCTGGAGGGCCGGGGCAAAGGGCCAGGGCGTGTGGTACGGCGGGATGGTGTCTGCTCGCTGCTCCTCGGTTCTGAGCACAGCCAGGGGACCTCTGGGATCTCATAGCAGGGATCTCCTGGGATCTTCTCTCAGGGGACCTCCTGGGATCTTGTGTTAGGGACCTCCTGGGGTCTCATAGCAGGGATCTCCTGGGATCTTGTGTTAGGGACCTCCTGGGATCTCATAGCAGGGATCTCCTAGGATCTTCTCTCAGGGGACCTCCTGGGATCTTGTGTTAGGGACCTCCTGGGATCTCATAGCAGGGATCTCCTGGGATCTCCTCTCAAGGGACCTCATGGGATCTTGTGTTAGGGACCTCCTGAGATGATCTATCAGGGGATCCCCTGGGAGTCTCATGATCTCTGGGACCTCCCAGCCACTCTTCTCTCAGGCTCTAACAGGGTTGTTTGGAGAGANTAGGGACCTCCGGAGATGATCTATCAGGGGATCCCCTGGGAGTCTCATGATCTCTGGGACCTCCCAGCCACTCTTCTCTCAGGCTCTAACAGGGTTGTTTGGAGAGAGGAACAAAAAGTAACTACACCTTCAGAACAAGAGAAAATCTCACATGGGATCGGCTTTCTGTTTTCATTTCCATGTTCTTAAAGATGCCCTGTACTTGAGTTTGCCTGGACTCAGTGGCCAACTGGATAATGTGAACTGAAACAATTAGACAGTGCTTTCTATGAAGAGGCTGGAGTTTGGCAAGTGCTGTGAGTCCACAATGCTGAGTTACAAGGAAGGAGAGAAGAACACTTGGAGCAGTGTCCAGAAGCTCAGGCCGAGGCAGGAAGAGACCCATTGGCCAGAGTCATTCCTGAGGCTGCTGTCTTCTTAAAGAGCCCAGCACTTTGGAGGGTCCCAGCAGTTCTGTGAAAGATCCAGGGAGACCGCTTCCTTAGCGAGCGGGGCAATTTTTCTTCCTTAAATAGAGGATTTGTTCCTGTAGTAGGAAAGACAAAATGTTG
Organism: Antidorcas marsupialis; assembly: GCA_006408585.1. Classification (NCBI taxonomy): domain Eukaryota; kingdom Metazoa; phylum Chordata; class Mammalia; order Artiodactyla; family Bovidae; genus Antidorcas; species Antidorcas marsupialis. The sequence continues at coordinate 592 of SJYB01008866.1, read as the reverse complement.
TACTGTTCAAATTAAAGAACAGATTGTGTTGTTTAAAGAAAATGTCCTTGGCATTCCTGAAAGATGAAACGTCTTAGAAAAGCCAGTAAAATGCTCAGCATTTTCAGGGTGAATAGCTAAGGGCTAAACTTTACAGAATATTCCTAAAATACAATATATTTTACTCATTAATAGCTTTAAAATAAAGTTGAAATATTACTTTGTAGTTAATCTGTTGAATGACTCATTATACTATACAGTTACATATATATATATATATATAAACAAATAATTTTCTGACACAGATTTTTGGAAAGTTGATTATTTACTTAATGCTGGCCAGAGGGCGTGTCTGAGTGACAGTGGGTGGTGGCAGGCTCAGCTGCCCTGCCTGGCTGTCCTGGGGACCACGCGGAGGTGACCTTCTGAGGTCAGAAGTGGTCGTGGAAGGCGCTCTAGGGCAGAGCCTGGGGCCAGATGGTGAATTCTGATGGGAGTCCATCCATACCCTGATTCCGGAACCTGCAAACCTTTCGGAGCAGGAGAGCGCACACAGCTGTGGCGTGATGGCAGTCATTCCAGGTTGCTAAGGTAACTGTGGAAAATTCTGAGA
>SJYB01008861.1:0-11988 GCA_006408585.1 Antidorcas marsupialis | reverse complement strand
CTGGATGACATCACGGACTCGATGGACATGAGTCTGAGTGAACTCCGGGAGATGGTGATGAACAGGGAGGCCTGGCGTGCTGCGATTCATGGGGTTGCAGAGTTGGACACGACTGAGCAACTGAACTGAACTGAACTGAATACAAGTTTCTATGTTACTCTTTCCATATATCTCACCCTCTCCTCCCCTCTCCCCATGTCCATAAGTGTATTCTCTATGTCTGTTTCTCTATTGTTGCCCTGTAAATAAATTCTTCAGTACCATTTTTCTAGATTCTGTATATACGTGTTAGAATATGGTATTTCTCTTTCTCTCTCTGACTCACTTCACTCTCTATAGTAAGTTCTAGGTTCATCCACCTCATTAGAACTGACTCGAATGTGTTCTTTTTTATGGCTGAGTAATTATCCATTGTGTATATATCCTGGAGTTCACTCAAACTCATGTCCATCAGGTCGGTGATGCCACCCAGCCATCTCATCCTCTGTCGTCCCCTTCTCCTCCTGCCCCCAATCCCTCCCAGCATCAGGGTCTTTTCTAATGAGTCAATACTTCACATAAGGTGGCCCAAGTATTAGAGTTAAAGCTTTAGCATAAGTCCTTCCAATCAACACCCAGGACTGATCTCCTTTAGGATGGACTGCTTGGACCTCCTTGCAGTCCAAGGGACTCTCAAGAGTCTTCTTCACAGTTCAAAAGCATCAATATTCGGTGCTCCGCTTTCTTCACAGTCCAACTCTCACATCCATACATGGCCACTGGAAAAACCATAGCCTTGACTAGATGGACCTTNCTCCTGCCCCCAATCCCTCCCAGCATCAGGGTCTTTTCTAATGAGTCAATACTTCACATAAGGTGGCCCAAGTATTAGAGTTAAAGCTTTAGCATAAGTCCTTCCAATCAACACCCAGGACTGATCTCCTTTAGGATGGACTGCTTGGACCTCCTTGCAGTCCAAGGGACTCTCAAGAGTCTTCTTCACAGTTCAAAAGCATCAATATTCGGTGCTCCGCTTTCTTCACAGTCCAACTCTCACATCCATACATGGCCACTGGAAAAACCATAGCCTTGACTAGATGGACCTTTGTTGGCAAAGTAATATCTCTGTTTTTTAATATGTTATCTAGGTTGGTCATAACTTTCCTTCAAAGGAGTAAGCATCTTTTAATTTCATGGCTGCAATCACCATCTGCAGTGATTTTTGGAGCCCCCCAAAATAAAGTCTGACACTTTATTTTCATTGTTAGTATATAGATTTCTGTGTATTGATTTTATATCCTGCAACTTTGCTAAGTTCACTGATTAGCAATAGTAATTTTCTGATACTATCTTTAGGGTTTTCTATGCACAGTATCATGTCATCTGCAAACAGTGAGAGCTTTACTTCTTTTCTGATCTGGAATCCTTTTTTCTCTGATTGTTGAAGCTAGTACTTCCAGAAATATGTTAAATAATAGTGGGGAAAGTGGACACCCTTGTCTTCTTCCTGATCTTAGGGGGATTGCTTTCAGTTTTTCACCACTGAGAATAATGTTTCCTCTAGGCATATCATATATGGCCTTTACTATGTTGAAGTAGGTTCCTTCTATGCCCATTTATTACAGAGTTTTAATCATAAATGGGTGCTGAATTTTCTCAAAGGCTTTTTCTGCATCTATTGAGATGATCATATGGTTTTTATCTTTTAATTTTTTAATATGGTGTATCACATTGATTGATTTCCATATATTGAACCCTTACATTCCTGGAATAAACCCAACTTGATCATGGTGTATGAGCTTTTTGATGTGTTGCTGAATTCTGTTTGCTAAAATTGTGTTGAGGATTTTTGCATCTATGTTCATCACTGATATTGGCCTGTAGTTTTCTTTTTTTGTGTTGTCTTTGTCTGGTTTTGGTGTCAGGCTGATGGTGGCCTTGTAGAATGAATTTGGAAGTGTTCCTTCCTCAGCAATTTTTTGAAAGAGCTTCAGAAGAATAGACATTAGCTCTTCTCTAAATGTTTGACAGAATTCTCCTGTGAAGCCATCTGGTCCTGGTATTTTGTGTTTTGGGAGACTTTTTATCACAGCTTCAATTTCAGTGCATGTAATTGGGTTGTTCATTTCTATTTTTTCCTGGTTCAGTCTTGGAAGACTGACCTTTTCTAAGAATCTGTCCATTCTTCCAGGTTATCTATTTTATTGCCGTATATTTGTTCATAATAGTATCTTATAATCCTTTGTATTTCTGCATTGTCTGTTGTAACCTTTCCTTTTTCATTTCTAATTTTGTTGATTTGATTCTTCTCTCTCTTTTTGTTGATGAGTCTGTCTAAGTGTTTGTCGATTTTATCTTCTCAAAGAACCAGCTTTTAGTTTTATTAATCTTTACTATTGTTTTTTTCATTTCTTTTTCATTTATGCTCGGGAATTTATATTTTCTCTCCTTCTACTAATTTTGGGGTTTTGTTCTTCTTTTCCCAGATGTTTTAGGTGTAAAGTTACGTTGTCTATTCAATGTTTTTCTTGTTTCTAGAGGTAGGATTGTATTGCTATAAACCTTCCTCTTAGAACTGCTTTTGCTACACCCCACAGGTTTTGAGTTGTCATGTTTTCAATGTCATTTGTTTCTAGAAATTTTGTAATTTCCCTACTGGTTATTTAGAAACGTGTTGTTTAATCTCCATGTGATTGTGTTTCTTACAGCTTTTCCTTGCAATTGATATCTACTCTCACAGCATTGTGGTCAGAGAAGATGCTTGATACAATTTCAATTTTCTTCAAATTCATATCTTTAACATTTAAGATTTTTACTTTTATTTTTTACTGGCAGAGTTATTTTCCTACTCCAAATTCCAAATACTATTGAAAATAGTTAATTTGTTTCTATGTTCTTTCAATCTTTGGGATTGGAATGAAAACTGACCTTTTCCAGTCCTGTGGTCACTGTTGAGTTTTCCAAATGTGCTAGCATATTGAGTGCAGCACTTTCACAGCATCCTCTTTCAGGATTTGAAATAGCTCAACTGGAATTCCATCACCTCCACTAGCTTTGTTTGTAGTGATGCTTCCTAAGGACCACCTGACTTCACATTCCAGGATGTCCAGCTCTAGGTGAGTGTGAGTGATCACACCTTTGTGATTATCTGGGTCATGAAGATCTTTTTTGTACATTTCTTCTGTGTGTTCTTCCACCTCTTCTTAATATCTTCTGCTTCCATTAGGTCCATACCATTTCTGTCCTTTATAGAGCCCATCTTTGCATGAAATGTTCCCTTGGTACTTCTAATTTTCTTGAAGAGATCTCTAGTCTTTCCCATTCTACTGTTTTCCTCTATTTCTTTGTATTGATCACTAAGGAAGGCTTTTTTATCTCTGCTTGCTATTCTTTGGAACTCTGCATTCAAGTGGGTATATCTTTCCTTTTCTCCTTTGCTTTTTGCTTCCTTTCTTTTCACAGCTATTTGTAAGGCTTCCTCAGACAACCATTTTGCTTTTCTGCATTTCTTTTTCTTGGGGATGGTCTTGATTCCTGTCTCCTGTACAATGTCACGAGCTTCCATCCATAGTTCATCAGGCACTCTATCAGATCTAGTCCCTTAAATCTATTTCTCACTTCTACTGTGTAGTCATAAGGGATTTGATTTAGGTTATATCTGAATGGAAAAAGGCAGTTTTTATTCCAATCCCAAAGAAAGGTAATGCCAAAAAATGCAAAACTACTGCACAATTGCACTCATCTCACATGCTAGTAAAGTAATGCTCAAAATTCTGCAAGCCAGGCTTCAGCAATACGTGAACCGTAAACTCCCTGATGTTCAAGCTGGTTTTAGAAAATGCAGAGGAACCAGAAATCAAACTGCCAACATCCACTGGATCATAGAAAAAGCAAGAGAGTTCCAGAAAAACATCTATTTCTGCTTTATTGACTACGCCAAAGACTTTGACTGTGTGGATCACAATAAACTGTGGAAAACTCTTCAAGAGATGGGAATACCAGACCACCTGACCTGCCTCTTGAGAAACCTGCATACACGTCAGGAAGCAACAGTTAGAACTGGACATGGAACAACAGACTGGTTCCAAATAGGAAAGGAGTACATCAAGGCTGTATATTGTCACCCTGCTTATTTAAATTATTTGCAGAGTACATCATGAGAAACGCTGGGCTGGAAGAAGCACAAGCTGGAATCAAGACTGCTGGGAGTAATATCAATAACCTCAGATATGCAGATGATAGCCCTGTTATCACAGAAAATGAAGAAGAACTAATAAGAGCCTGTTGATGAAAGTGAAAGAGGAGAGTGAAACAGTTGGCTTAAAGCTCAACATTTCAAAAAACTAAGATCACAGCATCCGGTCCCATCACTTCATGGGAAATACATGGGGAAACAGTGGAAACAGTGTCAGACTTTATTTTTCTGGGCTCCAAAATCACTGAGGATGGTGACTGCAGCCACGAAATTAAAATACACTTGCTCCTTGGAAGGAAAGTTATTACCAACCTAGACAGCATATTAAAAACCAGAGACATTACTTTGCCAACAAAGGTCCATCTAGTCAAGGCTATGGTTTTTTCAGTAGTCATGTATGGATATGAGAGCTGGACTATAAAGAAAGCTGCTTGTAGAAGAGTTGATGCTTTTAAACTGTGGTATTGGAGAAGACTCTTGAGAGTCCCTTGGATTGCAAGGAGATCCAACCAGTCCATTCTAAAGGAGATCAGTCCTGGGTGTTTTTTGGAGGGAATGATGCTGAAGCTGAAACTCCAGTACTCTGGCCATCTCATGCAAAGAGTTGACTCATTGGAAAAGACTCTTACGCTGGGAGGGATTGGGGGCAGGAAGATAAGGGGACAACCGAGGATGAGATGGCTGGATGGCATCACCAACATGATGGATGTGAGTCTGAGTGAACTCCGAGAGATGGTAATGAACAGGGAGGCCTGGTGTGCTGTGATTCATGGGGTTGCAAAGAGTCGGACACGACTGAGCGATGGAACTGAACTGGGGATTCGAAAACAGATAATAACTGGAAAAGGTGAGCCAGGGAAAGCTGAGAATCATTCTCATTTATCCTGAATAATACTCATAATACGTAGGAACTAGCCATACCAGGTACTTACAGAATTGGATAAAGTCAAAAGAGATGACTAAAATAAGGAAGACTAAGTGAAAGGGTTTTCAGAAGTAGTTAGGTATTAGGTTCCCATCTCCCACCCTCCATTCCACATCTTTAGGTGATTGCTTCATCCCTATTCAAAAAGTCTAAAATTTTGTTTTCTGGAAAGGGTAAAAGAGGATCTCTGGACTAGGGAACACCTGGCACAGTTGAAGGTATGGCTATCATGTGAAAAACAAGATTATATGACCATATGCATGCTGAACACCATACACTGAAACTGCCAGCACTCTTCCTCACTTGGCTACCAACATGCACCAATAACCACATCCTTATCCTCCAGGCAGGATACTGAAAGATAATTCTCTGGAGAATCTGGCCAATTCAAGAAGACACACAAATATTTACATCGGATGTTCCCTGATTATTGACCCACCCAGATGCCTGAAAGTAGAGGTTAACAAGTCTGACCTTTCCAGACTCAGCTCTCATAAACTCATAGGGAAGTTTGAGCCAGACTATGACCAAGAGACTCTGTTCAGCTTACCCCTCCTGGGTATCTTCACCAAACAGTAACTTCAGTAACCAGCTAGGTGTGTGCTGGGCACTCTAGTTTTCAAAACAAAATAATATATATTATTTAGATACACTATAATGAAAAGCAAAGGAAAGTGTAACACAAAAGTCAGGATAGATCCATGGCTGATTCATGTCGATGTATGGTGAAAACCACCTGTTAAGTAATTAGCCTCCAATTAAAATAAATAAATTAATTCTTTAAAAAGTCAGGGTAGATATTACCTATAGTGATGAGGGAGGGGAATGCAAGTAGGAGGGGCACACAGATAACTTCTAAGGTACCAGTAGTGTTCCATTTCTTAACAAAAGTAGAGTTTTACTATTCTTTATACTGTACATACAAATTTAATACACTCAGCTGCATAGATATATTTCACAATAAAATTTCAATTTAAATAAAGAAAATGAGAGAAAAGAAAGCAATCAGAAAGAGAAAGGATGCAACTCTGATACTATAATGGGAGGGGAGGCTGGGGATAGGATTCACTTACCATTTCATATGCTACTTCCTCAGGTGTATCTGTTTCTAAATTGAAACTGAATTCAATAGCTTCATTATCTTTATGTTTGCCTTTCAATTTTTTAGGGTCTTCAACCCAGAGTCTTAAAGCCAGGGATGAATTTGAGCAATCATCTTCCTCTGCCAACTCCACTCTTAGTCCTGTATCCTCCGCAAAAAATGCGTGGTTTAGTAGGTCCCTTATAGACAACCTGATAAACAATATACAAACCTGTTATCAATTCTTCCAATCACAAGAAAACTATAGAACACTTAATCAGTAAAAAATCTGTCAAAGCAACAAGTATACTTAAAATTTTCTATTTACTAAACCATTAATTTGTCTTACTATAAAAGCCAAACCTTACACCCAATTAGTATTACCAAGAATGCAAACGAACCTCGATTAACATGCATTTGTAGTGATCTTAATTAAGGACAATTAACAGTAACATATCCAGATACTGAAATTTAACATACCTAAACATATACCTAGAGATAATTTGAAAAGTGCTGTAGTACGTTAGATGGATTCAGTATCTTCCCTAAATCACTGCCATAAGTCACTAAAACTCTAAGAATGGATTGTCAGCAAGGAAACTAAAAACTCTTCCAGATATATAAACTCTAAAGTAAATGAACAATTCAAACTTTTTTTTTAACAGAATTTATAAACAGAACTCATTAACTCAATTAACAGTAATCTAGTCCTTTGACTGTGTGGATCACAATACCCTGTGGAAAATTTTTCAAGAGATGCGAATACCAGACCACCTGACCTGCTTCTTGAGAAACCTGTATACACGTCAGGAAGCAATATTTGGAACCGGACATGGAACAACAGACTGGTTCCAAATAGGAAAAGGAGTACATCAGGGCTGTATATTGTCACTCTGCTTATTTAACTTATATGCAGAGTACATCATGAGAAATGCTGGGCTGGAAGATGCACAAGCTGGAATCAAGATTGCCAGCAGAAATATCAATAACCTCAGGCAGATGACACCACCCTTATAGTAGAAAGTGAAGAGGAACTCAAAAGCCTCTTGATGAAAGTGAAAGAGGAGAGTGAAAAAGTTGGCTTAAAGCTCAACATTCAGAAAACGAAGATCATGGCATCTGGTCCCATCACTTCATGGGAAATAGATGGGCAAACAGTGGAAACAGGGTCAGACTTTATTTTTAGGGGCTCCAAAATCAATGCAGATGGTGACTGCAGCCATGAAATTAAAAGACGCTTACTCCTTGGAAGAAAAGTTATGACCAACCTAGATAGCATATTCAAAAGCAGAGACATTAGTATGGTTTTTCCAGTGGTCATGTATGGATGTGAGAGTTCGACTGTGAAGAAAGCTGAGCACCGAAGAATTGATGCTTTTGAACTGTGGTGTTGGAGAAGACTCTTGAGAGTCCCTTGGACTGCAAGGAGATTCAACCAGTCCATTCTGAAGGAGATCAGCCCTGGGATTTCTTTGGAAGGAATGATGCTAAAGCTGAAATTCCAGTACTTTGGCCATCTCATGCAAAGAGTTGACTCATTGGAAAAGACTCTGATGCTGGGAGGGATTGGGGGCAGGAGGAAAAGGGGACGACAGAGGATGAGATGGCTGGATGGTATCACCAACACAATGGAAGTGAGTCTGAGTGAACTCTGGGAGATGGTAATGGACAAGGAGGCCTGGCATGCTGCGATTCATGGGGTCGCAAAGAGTCAGACACGACCGAGCAACTGAACTGAACTGAACTGAGTCAGTGTACTTCATTCACTCTTTAGAGAATGCCATGTGTGAAGCTAATTTAGTTCAGCAAAGTCATACAGTTTTCTTGAAGTATTTAAGGCCAGTGTCCGAGGCCAAAGTATACACATAATTGATACAACTCCAGCCTAATATTAGGGATTAATCTAATATTAGGTTAATATTGGGTTAAGAGAAGAAAAAAAAGACAGGTTCAAAATTTTTTTATAAGCTGGGAAAGGCAATTTCCCTTTCTTTGACCAACTTCTAAAATAGCGAAATAATATCTATATTACAGGCCAGTGAGAGCTAAAATTGATGTATTTCATAATGTCTATGTGGAAAGCCCCTCCTGTACTATTTAAAATAGAAGTTATGCAAACCTAGACAGCATATTAAAAAGTAGAGACATTACTTTGTTGACAAAGGTCTATCTAGTCAAAGCTATGGTTTTTCCAGTAGTCATTTATCGAGGTGAGAGTTGGACCATAAAGAAAGCTGAGCGCCAAAGAATTGATGCTTTTGAAGTGTGGTGGTGAAGACTCTTGAGAGTGCCTTGGACTGCAAGGAGATCAAACCAGTCAATCCTAAAGAAAATCAGTCCTGAATATTCATTGGGAGGACTGATGCTGAAGCTGAAGCTTCAATACTTTGGCCACCTAATGTGAGGAACTGACCCATTGGAAAAGACCCAGATGCTGGGAAAGATTGAAGGCAGGAGGAGAAGGGATGATAGAGGATGAGATGGTTGGAAGGTATCACTGACTTGATGGATATGAGTTTGAGCAAGCTCCAGGAGTTGGTGATGGACAGGAAAGCCTGGCATGCTGCAGTCCATGGGGTTGCAAAGAGTCAGACACGACTGAGTGACTGAACTGAGACTGAACTGAAAGCATGTTGATAGCACGGTATCCTGTAAGTTGAGGATTTTCAACCTTCTACACTTTAGTGATCAAGAGATAAACATTTAACTAAGCTTTTATGAAAAGAATATGCTGGCTCATACTAATTAGTCTTAAGGCTGAGGTGAGATGTATTTAAGAAGGTACAATTAAGTTAAGCATTCTGGTTCTCAATGAACGTTTTGCCTAGATATTTTTACTACGGAATAATCACTGCAATAACAGCAGATAGTATCATTCACTAAATATTTATTACTCTGTTAGGTATTTTATACTCATTATCTTTTTAATCATCAAAATAATACCTATTTTGAGGAACACCTAAGTAACTTGCTCAAGATCACACTGGCTAAGTGTGACTCCAGATATGAATCTTCTGCTGTGGAAGCCTAGGCTACTAGGCTCTTTACAAAACACTAATGTGCCATGAACCTTTTTTTAATATCTCAGTGTTCTTTGGTAATAGGTCATAATTAAAATGCTGTATATAAGAAAAAAACAGAAACCAAACTAAAACAGCTACTTCAACCCAGTAGTTTTAGCATAGCTTAAAAAAAATGCATGCCTAAACTCCTACAATTCAAAAACAATAAAACAACTCAAATTTTTTCTAAAGGCAAAGGACTTCAATAGATAATTCACCAAAGAAAATATACAAATACTGATGAAAGGATACTCAACATTATTAGTCCTTAAGGAAATGGAAATCAAAACCAAAATGACATAGCACTTTACACCCACTAAGATGGATATTACCAAAAAACAGTTGGTGCGGATGTTAAGAAACTGGAACCATTATACATTGCTGGAAGGAATGCAAACTAATGCAGCCACTGTGGAAAAAATATTTGGTGCTTCTTCAAAAAAATTAAACAGATTATTACCATATGATTCAGTAATTCTACTCTTAGGTATATACCAAAAAGAACTGAAAGCAGACATTCAAGAAGATAATTGTTCACCAATATTCATGCTGCGTTATTCATAACAGCTAAAAGGTAGAAATAACCCAAGTATCTATCAACAGATGAATGGACAGACAAAATGGTGTATGCATGAGAGCCACAAAAAGACAAATATTATATGACACAAAAAGACAAATATTATGATTCCACTTATAGGAAGTACCTACAAAAGAGGTAGAGACAAAGTAGAATGTGAATGTGCATAATGCCACTGAATTGTACATTTAAGAATGATTAAAATGGTAAATCTTAGCTTATTTATATTTTACCATAATTAAAATATATAGATTTAGCCTGTTGGTACAAACACCAAGAATGTTGTATAATAAAGCTATAATTAAACAGGCTTAATCTTTTTTTAATATAAATTTATTTATTTTAATTGGAGGCTAATTACTTTACAATATTGTATTGGTTTTGCCATACATCAACACGAATCTGCCACAGGCATACACGTGTTCCCCATCTTGAACCCCCTCCCTCCTCCTTCCCCATACCATCCCTCTGGGTCGTCTCAGCGCACCAGCCTCAAGCATTCAGTATCATGCATCAAAGCTGGACTGGTGATTCATTTCATATATGATATTATACATGTTTCAATGCCTTTCTCCCAAATCATCCCACCCTCGCCCTCTCCCACAGAGTCCAAAAGACTGTTCTATACATCTGTGTTTCGTTTGCTGTCTCGCATACAGGGTTATTGTTACCATCTTTCTAAATTCCATATATATGTGTTAGTATACTGTATTGGTGTTTTTCTTTCCAGCTTGCTTCACTCTTTATAATTGGCTCCAGTTTCATCCACCTCATTAGAACTGATTGAAATGTATTCTTTTTAATGGCTGAGTAATACTTCATTGTGTATATGTACCACAGCTTTCTTATCCATTCATTTGCTGATGGACATTTAGGTTGCTTCCATGTCCTGGCTATTATAAACAGTGCTGTGATGAACACTGGGGTACATGTGTCTCTTTCATTTCAAACAGGCTTTATCTTAGTGGCTTTTTATATTTTCAAATATGCAACAGTAAGCTTACATAACTAATAAAAATGGGAGAAAGTCAGTGAAATGCTGGTGGAAATAATTTCTATAAAAGATCTATAACCTAATTTAATCATAATCAACTGGAGATAAAACACTAATCTACCAATTTAAGTAAGCAACTGTCCAAAGCTTAAATTAAAGGGAAAAGCTAAAACTAAAATTAATTGTGAGAAAAATACACATTGTGACACAAATAAATTTAGAATTACTATTTCTTGAAAAAAATAGCCCTGTCAGCTTTACCATTTTCATGACACAAGAACACATGGACAAATAAAAAAAAAAAAACAGCTAGTGAGTTGATGGTTAAATTTTTATTAAACTATCAGAAAAAAACACTTATGTACTTATGTGAAGTTGACAATGCAGAAACTCTCCACTATCTATCAACTGTTAGAAGAAAGTTTACCTGAGAGGGAACTATTAAACTGATGGCTAAAAGTGATGTAGCTTAATATCAGTTCAAGGAAAATTCAACACATAAAATCAATTTAAAGTGGCAACAAAATGCAATAATACAGTTCACTATAGACAGTGTGGTTTGGCTTCCACTCAAAAGTCATACCTAGCATGATTCAAAGGTCAGAAAAAGACCCAAAGCAAGGTAAGAGAAAAATTCATCCATTAGTTATGTCTTTTCACTATATATGCACCCACCTTTCAGATTTGTTTTGACGAATACATCCCTCGATGATTTCTTTCACTTCAGGATCAGTGACTTTATCAAAACTGGCTGGTTTTATACCCTGGAAGAGGAAAAATGGTTTCTAGTCACAAATTAAGCAATTGAAACCCCAGGCCAACATGACACTTAGTAAAATAATGATTTTTTAAACACTAAAACACATTCAAACCTTAAATGAAATAAATATATATAAAAAATATGTTTAACAACTTTTTGACAAGGATTTTGTCACCATTCTATAAACAACAGTGAAAAACTGTAAACAATCTAAATCTTTAATAACAGAAGTAATATTATATAAACTATGTGGTATACATATAAATACAAATGCTAATAAACAGAAAGTAAAAATATTCTCATAGTAATTAAAACAATGGAGAATTCTCATACTACAACATTAAAGAGAAAAAAACACAGGATTTCAAAATGTACTTACAGTATAACCCCAATTAGTAAAATATAATAAATATTT
>SJYB01008860.1:0-11985 GCA_006408585.1 Antidorcas marsupialis | reverse complement strand
GGGGCAGGAGGAGAAGGGGATGACAGAGGATGAGATGGCTGGATGGCATCACTGACTCGATGGGCGTGAGTCTGAGTGAACTCTGGGAGTTGGTGTTGGACAGGGAGGCCTGGTGTGTTGCGTTTCATGGGACTGCGAAGAGTCGGACACAACTGAGTGACTGAACTGAAATGAACCAACATTTACAATTAGCAAAATCATATGTAGGTTGTATTGTTTTTATTATAAATTCCATGAAAGCATTTTTTTTTTTGCATGTGTGCTTTCATCCTGTAGACTAAACTGTTTTTCCTTTTTCTGTAGAAATTTCTGTTACTTGATGAGATACCACAGCTCAACCCTCAGCCGTCATCAGATGGTGAAACAATAGTATATATGCAAGATTTTACTGCTTTTTGGGATAAGGTAATAAGTCCTCCATTCCTAGATCATGACTGCTAATAAGTAACTCTGACATAGATATATTGGAGAGTTTTGAGATTTTACCCGTGGTGTAAAATGTGACCTGATAATTTACTGAGAGTATGTTATTAAAAATTCTCAAAATCGGGAATAAACATTACAACTGAGATTAATCAGCCTAAGACATTCGACATATTGTTCTTTCTTTTGTTTTCAAGATAACTTTTAACATATTAGCAGATCTTGAACTTTACATGTATTTGTAATGTTAGAATTTCCAGAACTGGACAGAGCAGTGCCAGATTCTGACGCCTGAACAGGGAGGGAGCTCTGGCTTTTATAAACTGTGAGGTGTGGGGACAGGAAGCTGTTTGTATGTGGCTTAATTTTTCGTAGTCATAAGTGAGTGAAAAGTAGTAAAATAGAACCCTAAGTGTCAGACAAGAAGAAAGGAGTGCAGAAGCTTGAAAAAATATTTCTCATGTATTAAAAGTCTAGCTTCTTACTGATAGATTTGTAATTCCTATAATAGCTGAGGCTTTTATTTTATTTTTTTGGTGATGAGGAATAATTGTGATTTTTTTTGGTGTGTGAATGTTTATAATTAGTTCCATTCTTTCCAGATAAATTTTTTTATTTTGAGGCTTATTCTCATATTTTATCCAGACTTTTTGCTTTTACTCTTTTTTGGCATTTTGCTAACCAAGTATGCTTGCGTGCTCAGTCACTTCAGTCGTATCCTCTCTGCAACCCCATGGACCAAGTGTAACCTCTCTTTAAAAAAAAATATGATCAGTTACTGACAGCTTTCTTAACACTTAGGATATATGAAGACATACAGAGCCTTAAGTCTCTCAGGAATATGATCTGTCATTGGCATGATGAATACTTTGTCCTTCTCCCTCATGGTGGATTGTGTGCTATCACGGGCACCTTTATTCTTGTTTTCCTTACAGTATAAGTATTTTATTGCCACTGTTTAGCCAGGACAGATAATGCATATAACATATAAAACTGAGGCTTTATCACTCTGACCCACAAAGTCATAATTAATTTCCTAATCCACCCCCTTTTTTTGTTGTTGTTGGTGTTAAATTAGAGCTCTCATGAAGTTAGAGCTTTGATGGTTACTTATAAGAGTTAATTTACCAAGAAAGACTTTATCATATAAAGTGCCCTCTTGCTTGCTTATCATTATTGAGATTCATTCTTTATTAAATGAAAATGGAGAGATAGTAGAGATTTCAATTTATTAGTAGAGGGCCAGGTTAATCATGTACCTAATTTAAGCTGCCACATCGTGGAGATGAATGAAAGTTAAAACCAAGGGTCATAATGAAAACATAGATGATTAAAAGCCTCCTATATCGAATATTCTGTTAAGTATATTATTTTAATAAGTTAGTATACATCATAAAATTTGCATTTCAAGCAGGTATCTGTCATTTCAACTACTTAAATTCTGTGGGTTTCTAGATCTGTGTCTGTATGGATATCTGGTAAAAGAAAGAGCCTTCCTAAAATCAACTAAAGTTATTTCAGACTCTTGAAAAGAGACAATTGGATGAAAAGGCCTCTAGGACATAGTATCTTAAAATAGGAAGGAGAAAAAATGTGAATTATATTAGCATATCTATGACTATTATGTTATTTCCCCCATTTTCTGAAGTAATTTGTGTTACTTTATTGAAATGGGTGCATTTTTATAAACTGATATTTGCAGGCATTAGGAACCCCAACCCTACGAGGTCTTTCCTTCACTGTCAGGCCTGGAGAACTGTTAGTTGTGATTGGATCAGTGGGAGCAGGAAAGGTAAGTTGTGACGCCTTTTGACAACTTGATGCAATGCCGCAGCCCCTGTTAAATTCTCAAAGTTGAGGGACTTGCCTGGTGCTTCAGTGGTTAAGAATCTGCCCTCCAATGCAGGGGACATTGGTTTGACCCCTGGTTGGGGAACTAAGATCCCACATACCATGGGGCAACTAAGCCTGTGTGCTGAAAGATCTTGAGTGCTGTAGCTATGACCCAATGAAGCAAAACAAACAAACAAAATTTTTTAGAGTTGAGCCAGGACCTATGTATAATATAGTTAGAATTGGGTGTACCTGGAGCAGTGTTTCTCTAGATGTGTTTCATGGGACATTAGTTTTGCAAGAAAGTTTCATGGCAGTTAAATCTGGATAAATGCACATTGTGTTTTCCTTTTTGGTGCTTCACGGTTGCACAGTTGGGAACCACTTGTTGAGTGTTTGGACGTCTCAGTGAAGGAAATTATTTATGTGACATTATTCAGGATGGAATGAAACAGTTCAGTTCAGTTGCTCAGTCATGTCTGACTCTTTGCAACCCTATGGATGAGACAGTGGGTTCTTCGTTTCATCACAGTGACACCTCCAGGAATTCTGGAGGTTATAAAGGCTCTTCTGAGAAGCTCTGAGCGTTTCCTTATGTGACTTGACTTGGTCCTGTCAGGGCACATGTAGTAAATGTGCAGCCACATGCTGGAGCTAAAGATACAGACATGAGCAAGACTCTGATGCCTCCGCTCCAGAGCAGTCAGGTTCTGGAGTGAGACAGATACACAGGCAGATTGTTGCAGCTCAATGCAGCTAGAATTCTGATGGTGTGGGCACAGACACACCATCTGTGCGATGTATAAGATTTGAAGGACATGTGCATATGCACGTAGTCTCCTGTATTTGTGATTTCTACAATGAAATACAGAAATCTAAATGTGGGATGTGTACATGAAAGGGTGCTGATTTCCTCTGTCATGGACTTCTGCTCTTCAACACAGCAAATTGCAGAGTTCTTTTACTTAATCATCTTTAGATATACTCTTCATATATAGCTTTTTAAGAACTGGTATTTGTCAAGTAAAGGATACCCAGATACGGGAGCAATTGCTTTAAACATCAGACATAGAAAATACACCTCCTTCTGACTGCTCTGCTAGTGAAGGATGTTAAACATTCCTAATTAGTCTTTGCTAAGTAGAGTACTTCATTTGGGGGAAACTTGTGCAGAGTGGATTGTTATGTAAGAGTATTTTGTTAATGTTCTTTATCAGCCATTAGTTTACATTGAGCAATAGTGTTGTTTTCAATTTTTTGTTTGCAACTGCCAGAGCTGTACTTCATCCAGTTGAAGGAAAGGGTTCTATCGTGTATCAAGCACCAGGGTGGGGTTGGCTGTGCTGCAGGGTGTGGTCCATCCTGAGTGCTGCCTGTTCACATGTGTGTGTTGCCATCTGTTGCAGTCATCACTGTTACGTGCTGTGCTGGGGGAGCTGCCCCCGAGCCAGGGGACGGTCAGCGTGCAAGGAAGGATCGCGTATGTTTCTCAGCAGCCCTGGATGTTTCCAGGAACTGTGAGGAGTAACATTTTATTTGGGAAGAAATATGAAGAAGAACCATATGAAAAGGTGATAAAGGCTTGTGCTTTGGAAGAGGTGAGTAATGACTTTTGAGTTGCATATACTCCAATTTCAGATAATGATAGTGTTGGCTTAAACTACAAGGTTTGTTGAGAATGATTATTTTTTTTTAATTTGAATGATCTCTGATTGTATTCTGGCCTAGAGAATTTCATGGACTGTACAGTCCATGGGGTCACAAAGAGTGGGACACGACTTTCACTTTCACTTTTTCACTTGATATTTTAAACTGGCCTTCTGGGTAAACATATATGCAGTCATATATGTTGTTAGTTTAATCCTGATGTGATAATAACACTCACAGAATGCATTGTTTTTGGGGGGAGTTGTCTCATTCTGTGAAGTTTCATTCACTTTTGACTTCATTTTTAGTGGACAATTACAAAGATTTCTCAAAATAGCAAACAGAGTGCAATGAACCCTCACAGACCCAGTCACAGCCAGCTCTAACCAGCAGCAGCTGGTGGCTAGTCCTGCTGCTAGCCCCACTGCCCACCCCAGATTATTCTGGAGAAGATCCTGAACCTCAGATCAGTTCATCTCTAAACACTTCATTAGTTTTCTCTAAAACATAGGAAAGCCTTTGGGAAGCAAAATCACCACATTACGTCACCTGAAAAATAACGCAAATTTCTGAATATCATCAGTGTTCTAGCCTGTGTTTACATGTTGCTAATCTTCTAATTTAGAAATCTCCTCGACCGTTGTTGAAATCAGACTCCTCATAAGGTCTGTCCATTGCATTCGGTTGATGACTCCTCAGTCCCTTTCAGTCTGTAGTTTCCCTCTCCACTTCATTTTTGACTTGTAATTTATTATTTGAAGAAAATTGAATGCTTTAAAAGTCTTTTCTTCACACTGCATCATATTGTTTGGGGAGAGATTGTTTTCAGAAATGGCATTGAGTTTCACAGAAAATGGCAAGATGAAACTCTGTGTTGGGATTTAGTTGAAATTAGTGAATGAATGATGAAAACTTAATTGACCTATAAGGAGAATACAAATTGGCAAAAAGAAAAATGTAGATACTGATAAATAATATGTCACTCGCTTGCGTTATAAAAATCATAAAAACAGCTTTAAAGGGCTTCTCTTAAAAGGGTCTGTTCAGTGCAGTCTGGACACCTTTCTTTTGTACTGTGAAGAAAAGACTCGAACAGACTTTCAGAAATGTTGTATAGAAGCCTCCAAACCTACTTTCTGAGGAAATAGTAATTTTACTTGAAAAAAGGCTTGAACATCATCGATTGTCAGGTGATTAGCACTTTATGATGATGTGAACAAAACAGTTCATTTAATAAACTGCTATTCTTTTTCCTGGATTCTTATTAATAGGAGATTGTGCACTTGCAGAAATGATGTCAAGATGGCAGGAATGAGTTAGATTTTTTATTAAATGATGTATATGTTGTATAAGAGAAGGGAAAGCAAACATAGAACAGTGAGACAATAACTCTGCTTTATTTAGAGTCCACATGTAAATCAAGAGGATATATGAGTTATTAATTCTTTATGAGTGTTGCCAATGTTGCGATCCTCATTTTATAGTTGGTAAAACTGAGGCTTGGAGAGATGAAATGGCTCACCTGAGTATTTGCACCTCAAGTTCAGATCCATTTTTTCAGGACCCTAGATTCCATGCTTGTCTTCGATGCTGTGCTGTCTCTCAGTTGAGGAAGCTTATAAGGAAGAACTTTTTAAAAGCATGTGGTGGATGAAGGTGGGATGTGGAGTAAACAGATCTCAGGCATTTCCTCTTTACCTTAATCACATCCAGCTCCTGATGCCCAGATCAGACTCCAGAGACCCAGTTCAGGGTGTGGATGTTTCTTTCATGACGTTGCCTTTCTGGTGAAGCTCAGCCCTGTCTTTCTTCCCACATTTGGACATCTCTGGAGAAGAGCAGGTGCTAGACAGTGGCTGCCATTTATCATTTTACCTGGGGGCCAATGCTTTGCTGCAGCCACGTGGGGTGATTGAACCAGTGACCTGGGGAGTGTCCTGAGGCTTCAACCACCCTCAGAGGGGCATGTGTAACAGACTCTGGTGGGAAGGGTCCCTGCAGGACTGAGCTGCACAGCAATTCTTCTGTACTTGATGTGACGTTTATAAACATGGACTGCTCTCTTGTTCTCTGAGGGTCAGGATATGGAGACTGTGCCTCTTGTGTCCATTCCCTCCTTGGCAGGAAGGGAGGCTCAGAGCAGAGAAGCAGCAGAGAGCAGAGTTCTGGCCCCAGCTTTGTTGCTTGCCTGCTGAAACTTTGGATACATTGGTTACTTTCCTAAGGCCTCTGACATTTCTGCAGCAAAATGAGGACATTTGGTCACAGGGTTTTTTAAGAGGTTTTACTGCCACTCTGAAATGTTACTTATGACTCTGATTGGCAAGGGGTAAGCAAGGTCTTTAAGACATCTGGGAATGACTTAATGAGTTATGAGAGCTTCTGTTTATCTCCTTTTGGAATCCATGTGTCAGTGGATGTACATAAGATGGTCACAGATAATTGTGGCATCCTAGAGTTATTTTGGCCTGTTGGCACAGAGGTAGCATGTGTAGTAGAAAAGGCTTGGCCTTTTGGAGAGAAACAGTCCTGGGTAGTAACTCCAGGTGTTTGTCTCAGTTTAATTTTTTATTAAATGGGGGCGGGGTGGGATTATGGTAAAGTTTTCAGTTGAAATCTTAGCATGTTTGCATTTTACAGGCATTGTCTGTATTAGCTATTGTTAGTATTATAGATCTTTTCTCTATGTCTCTCCATCCATACAAATATAATAAAGATTTTATTTTATAGTTTCCATACCTCCATCTCCCCCAAAATCTGGAGGAAAAAAGAGAGAAAAGCAATATTTCTTGTATTACATATGTAAATAACAACTAGATGTATTGTACTTGATCTAATTGAAATAAATGTTTAGATTCATTGACCTGAAAACTTTTCTCTAATCAAATAGGGAGATGTGAAGTAATCCCATTGGCAACATTGGTTCAGGCTGATGACATCAGCTGCAAGGCCCAGGAGTCAGAAGGCTCAGGGGTTGAGTCTCAGTTTCTCTGTTTACAAGTTGGGCAGTTTTCGCAGATTGATGGCGATAATAGTACTATCAACCTTTTAAGGTAGTTTCGAGGATGAAATGCAGTCGTGATTTTAAAACACCTGATTACTAGGGACATAACAGGCATGCTATATATGTTAGAATAATTTTTAAAATAAATTAGCTCTTAATTATGAGCATAGCCAGAGCCTCACGTTTGATCTTTATCAACTATTTCAACAGTCTGCTCTGCGGTGTTAAACTCTCAGAGTGCAGTGAACCTATGTGTGTTTATGCATCTCTGTGCCTGTCCGGGAGGGTTCTTATGGAGATATACTCCTTCTTCTCCTTTTGGTCACGTGTTTTGCATGCTGTAATTCACACTGTGAATGGCATCCCACTGTTGGTTTGATGAGAAAATAGGCATCAGTCACCAATAGCAAGTTGCAATCAATTCCTGTTCTTTTTCCATTTATGGAGGGCATTCATACACTGCCTTAGATTCTCATAGCATCCTTGAGTTTAGTGACTCTTGTTTCTGTAGCACATTCTATAGAACAGGAAAGTGAGACTTAGGGAGATCAAAGGACTTGTTTATCATGGAGACTCCAGTGTGCTACCTGCTTTCTCCACAAATTTGGTGAACTAGAGACTGAAGTGACTTAGCAACAGCAGAGACAGAGAAATGAGGGTGTCATCTGCAAAAGTTCCTGCTGTGCATCCTAGATTGATGCCTGAGGGGTTTTAGTAGATAGCAGACTCCTCACGAACTCTGCTTGTCTGTGCCAGGATGTGTTGAATGGTAAATTATAGGCAATCTAAGATTTCTAATATAATAACTGTGTAACTTAAGCCAGATTGTTCTCTTGACATTTTGGAAGTGTTCTTATCATCTTTTCTTTTTTTCCCCAGGTACTCTGATTTGTCTATTTACTTTTTTCAATAGTATTCAAATATAATTTTTGATAGATTCTCAGATCCTCAAGTCAAAACTTCATGGGACTTCCCTGGCAGTCCATTCCAGAGGCCACAGTTTCCATCTTTTATTAGGGAACTAAGATCCCACATGCCATGTGGTGTGACCAAAATAAATTAAAAAAAATTATAACTTCATATCCTTCTTAGCTTTCAGTTTTTCCTGCTCCCATGGACAGGCACCTACTCAGTCCAGATGGTCTGGGTCCCTGGAACACACTGTTTCTTTTCCTTTGTGTTTTTCTTGCCCTGACTGATATTCCTTATACAGACTTTGTCTGTCAGTCTATCACTTGTCTTAAGTATCACTGTGAAGACATAGGTCATGTGTTATGCTTTCTCTGAAAGTGGGAAGCTGAGCTTGAGTTCAGCAAAATGTCTTTTGAAGACACATTTATTCCTTGACAAAGTAAGTCTGTGCTTTCACCTCCTGGGCCACCAGCTCTCACACCTGTGTCTCTAGCACAGACCTTCACACCTGCATGCCCAGCTGCACCGTGACATCACCGAATGGTCATCTCAGCTTGTCCACAAGAGAAGTCTCCTAAACCTGCCTCCACCATCTTCCCCAACTCAGTAAATGGAGATCCTGTCTTTCCCCTTTCTCTCATCCCAAACACCACAGTCTTCCTCTTCTCGTAAATTCCATACCCATCCTGTCAGCAAGTCTTACAGACTCCACCTTCCAAAGGTGTCTGGAATGTGACCCTGTCTCTCTGTCATCTCTCCCCTAGATTATTCCAGTATCCTCCTCACTTGTATCCACCCTCACAGTTCTGAGCTTATTGTCTATTTTCTGCAAAGCACAGGAATGATTCCTTGAAAACCTTAGACCACATCAGTTGTCCCCTCTTCCTATTACTGGAGTGCCCCCAGGGTCCTCCTGTTCTGTCTCCACCTTCACTCCCCTCATTCTTACTCAGCTCCACTCTCTTGCCTCCTTGTCCTGAAGATCTTGGGCATCTCCCCTGTGGCCCCTGTACCCGCCCATCCCTCTGTGAGGAGCAGTCTCTCCAGGTCTGCCTGAGCCCCCTCTCCCTCCCCCTGATTTGCTCAACGCCCTCTGAGCAGAGCCCTCACACCCCAGTGTGGACTCATTTCCCTCCTTTAATCTCCATCCCCCTGAGCCAGCTTCTTTTTCATTCTCATCCTCAGTACTTGCACTAAGGTTAATTTTCCATATTGCCTGTCTCCCATCATGGAAAGAAACTCTGGGAATTTGATTCCTCGTGGATGAATTCACTGTGCACAAAACAATGCTTGGGTTACAGTTGATCCCAATAAATATCTGTTATAATGGTCAAATGCATAAATGCTGTGAAAATCTGTAGAATAAAAATGAATTAAAAAACCATGAAAATTGTTCAGTGTTACAGTTTAGTCACTATGAAATATACCCATTGCTGTGGATCAAACATTATTTGTATAATAAGATTAGGATAGCAGAAGGAGAACGCATTTGACTTCTTTCTTTTTTCCCTTTTTTATCTTCATGTAGGATTTGCAACTTCTGGAGGAAGGAGATCTAACTGTAATAGGAGACCGGGGAACCCCTCTGAGTGAAGGACAGAAAGCCCGGGTCAGCCTCGCCAGGTAAGTGGGGTTTCAGTTGCCATCCTGCCCCTCCTCTTCCATGACTCCTAGTGGATGTGAGCACGCAGACTCCACTCACTGGGTGAGCCTATATGAAGCAGAGTCTTGCTCCTTTCCCTGGGCTCCAGGAATGAACCTGGAGTTGTTGGATGCCTTCATGATTCAGCAATGAGACCCAGGGAGTGTGAAATGTCTTCTCCTAGCGTCTCTCTACATTTTCTAGAGCCGTGTATCAGGACGCAGACATCTACCTCCTGGATGATCCGCTCAGCGCAGTGGATGCGGGAGTCAGCAGGCACTTGTTTGAACAGTGAGTTTGCTCCTGTTTTCTATCATTTCTTCTTTCTAAGAACCCTGTAGAGATCAGGGAAGAGAGCTCAGGAAAGCCTTTGTGCTTCAGGAGACTCAACTCCCTCTGCCCTGGTGTCCCTCTTCCCCTTCCTTCCATCTACAGAAGATTCATTGTAGAGAAATCTTGCATTGTGATGAGGTCTAGACAGGAAAATATAGAAGGTACTTCCTAGTGTGTGGAGGCCAGTGGGGACCATGCTTTAGGGAGTGAGGGATAGACGGCAGATTTCCCAGTGACCTGCAGCTAATGAATCGAAACCCCAGGAGTAAGAAGGACGACGTAGGATTTTTAAACTGGAGAGTAGGACTCAGTAACTTGTTACTTGGCTGTCAGTCTTTTCCTATCAGCATGTGTTTAAGATACATTAGAATCAAAAATTTTAGTACTGACACTGCACTTTCATGGAAAGGCCCTGTTGGTTCATGCTTATTATTCTGTAGGTTTGGAAACTTTTAGTAACGCCTAGAATTTAAGAATGATTTATTCCACATCTAAGTATGAATTGTTTCATAAAATGAGGGCATTGCTTCAGGGATGCTTACTAGAATCGATACTTAGACCTATGATGTAGGGTTAACCTGAATGTGAAACTCTGTATCTAGAATCTGGCTGAAATTCTGACTCTCATTTTGTGATCCTGGAATTTGTTGTCAGTGGCTCTTGCTTGGCAACTGAACCCCTGAAGCAGAACAACTCTGATGCTTTTCTGTGTATAATGTGTCCTAACACACACTGACTGAGGCCTCTGGTGGAGTCTAGGTTGGCCTTTTGAAAAGCCTCATGAACTTGCTTTTGCTAAAATAGCCTCCACATTTCCCCCATCAGTAGTTTGCTTGCTGCTATTCACCTTGTAAAAGCCAATGAGCCCTTCCAGCTGCACTTATTAGCATCCTTCTGTATGCACTGAGATCAATGCCCTTACAAATGTTACTGTACAAAACTTCTTAGTTTACAAGGAGGACAGTGAGCCAGGAGAGGTGAAGGACTCACACTGGGCAGAATAAGGGAGACTAGGATGCTCAGCTCTCACTCTTGGCTCTAAGGAACCTGTCACTATGTTGAGCTTGTTAAGAGAGATGCCTGGGAAAAGGTCAGCAGAGTCAGGGTTCAGAGGGTTTTGATGCAGGATGAGAAATGTTAAATGGAAGTGGAAGTGGCAGCTGGAGGCTTTCACTGAAGTTGGAATGCTCCTTGTGCCCGGGGCTGGGTGGGAAGTGCCCTGGGGGCCTGAAGGCTGGGCAGGTGTGTGGAGGCTGAGAAGAGGACCCAGTTCTTTGCTAAAGGAAGAGTAGAAGCACAGGTGTGGAGGGAGGAGGAAGCAGGGCTGTGAGGAGAGCAGCAGGCATGTCCTCGCCTGCAGGAGGCGGGGTGTTTGCAGAAAGAAACTATTTGGAAATTCTTGCTGTCGGGTCCTGTGTTAGTTTGCTAGGACTGTGTCCATCCAGGTTGCTCTCACAGGAGACCAGAGCCTGGGTAGCTTAGAAATAACAGAAATTTATCTCTCTTGTCTGGTGAGGTCACGATTCCTGTGTCCTCACATGGTGAAGGGGGTGAGAGGGCCCTTTTGTATAAAAGGAGTATGGTCCCTTTTATAAGGATGCTAATCCATTTCACTCAGGCTTCACTCTCATGACCTGCTCACCTCGCAATGGCCCCACCTCCAGAACCTCACAGGGGATTAGGTTTCAATGTATATGTTCTGAAGACACAAATATTCAGTCTATAGCAAGCTATCACAGATGCAGGGTTGGAGGAGAAGTGCTTATATAACAGAAATTCATTTTCTCACAGTTCTAAAGGCTAGAAGTTCACAATCAAGGTGTGGGCAGCTTGGTTTCTGTTGAGACCTCTCTCCTTGGCTTCTGACAGCATCCTCCTTGCTGTGTCTTCCCATGGTCCTCCCTCTGTTCACGTGCACTTCTGTGTCTCTGCCTATGTCATAGTCTTTTCTTCTAAGGATACCAGTCAGGTTGGATTAGCAACCCTAACTAAGGGTAAGCGTCTTTTAATTTCATGGCTGCAGTCACCATCTGCAGTGATTTTGGAGCCCTCCCCCCCAAATAAATTCTGACACTGTTTCCACTGTTTCCCCATCTATTTCCCATGAAGTGATGGGACCGGATGCCATGTCTTTGTTTTCTGAATGTTGAGCTTTAAGCCAACTTTTTCACTCTCCTCTTTTACTTTCATC
>SJYB01008859.1:1769-11824 GCA_006408585.1 Antidorcas marsupialis | reverse complement strand
CACCAATAACCTGGGTAATTCAGTCTCAGAGCAAAGTCCTGAATTCCCCAAGTCCCTGGACGGGCAAAGTCAGGGTACTACATACGTGACTACCCACTCACTGGAGCATCCCAGATACATAGGCACTCTGCTTTGTGATACCATCCCTAAATGGGGAGGGGCCCCCAGTGAGTACTTAGGGCGCTCACATCACTGCAGTCAGGACCGAGGTGTCCTTCATCTGCAAGCAGTGGCTACTTCTGACCAAAGCCCTCCCATCCCTGAGGCTTCCCAGGCCAAATTCAATTTGGTGGCTCTGCTGGGGCTTCCCAGGGCTTACAGCAGCAGTGAGACTTGGTGCGGCCCTCTCTGTTATGGGCTGAGTGGCCCCTGCCTCAATCACGATTCAGTCTTCACCTCAACTCTGGACCAGCGCTGGGGATCCACCCTCCACTAGCCAGAGGCCAGGCCCTCAAACCTAAGTCCTTACTTCCTGGAAACTGTAGATGGGAAATGAGGATGACTCATATCCGGCCATGATGCTCAGGGTCTCAGATAGCTGCTAGCAGGGGAGATGTGTGAAGGCCCTGGGGTGGGGGGGGAGGTATGTTTCTACAGCCCTCATTCGGAGTCCCCTTCTTCATCTATCAGACCTGACACACCTCCATTACCTAAACTGTGTCCAAAGCCTCCACACAAAGCTTCACCTCCTAGAGATCGGCTGGGGAGAAGTCCGGGAATTGAGCACATCAGTACCGCTTTGTGTCACTATCTTAACTACCCAGTACCCCGTTAGTACTTGGGGCTCTCCCAGTGACCAGAGTTAGGGCCTAGGTTTCCTTCATNGGGGGTGGGGAGGTGTGTTTCTACAGCCCTCATTCGGAGTCCCCTTCTTCATCTATCAGACCTGACACACCTCCATTACCTAAACTGTGTCCAAAGCCTCCACACAAAGCTTCACCTCCTAGAGATCGGCTGGGGAGAAGTCCGGGAATTGAGCACATCAGTACCGCTTTGTGTCACTATCTTAACTACCCAGTACCCCGTTAGTACTTGGGGCTCTCCCAGTGACCAGAGTTAGGGCCTAGGTTTCCTTCATTTCCAGAATCAAGTAATCGCTTAGACCTTAAAGAATCCCTTAGATCAAGATTTACCAAAGAAGTAAGCCGAACAGCATTGCAGGAACCGTCCCCTGCCGACCACAGACCCGAGACTTTGTGGGCTTCACTTTGTTGCAAGAAGGGCAATGGTCCCTTGACTCCACATTCAGGTCCTCACCTTGCCTCCAGGTCTGTCCTGGGAATCCACTCTCTTCCAAAAGAACGCCCTGAACAGCAGTCCGAGCGCCCCACCACCAGCACAGATTGTGGAGGAAACCACTTCCAGCTAAGGCTGCCCTGTGCGGGATCTCTGAGGGACGATGGCAGAGGCAGGGCTCTGTGGGGACCCCACTGTTCAGTGTTCAGCTGTCCGTGGGTCATCCCTCAGGGTCCTCCCTGTACCATCTATCAGAATCCGGGAACCTTTGCTCTATGGACTTGAGTCCTCCTGCCCCCAAAGCCCTAGCCTTCCCAAGTCTCTAGTGGGGAGTCAGGTCACGTCTCTGAGCATCTCTCCCTGACAGGAGGGCGCCACTCTGTGAGCCTTCCTCCTTGGTGGGAGAGACCCTCTCATTAGCACCGATGGTCCTCACTTTCACTGTGGTGATGGCCAAGACGCCCACCTCTGCAGAACTGGCGTTTGATCCTGACAAGAGAACCCCTTCCCTCCCTGAGACCAGACAGAAATGAACAGGCTTCCCATCCCTATAACTCTGCCTGGAGCCTCTGGGGTTGGGAATAGGGGTAGGGGTGTGTAAAGCCTCCTCATCTGTGGGTCTAGTGATACTTCTTTCTTCACTCAGGGACCTCACCATGGTCCTGGCCAGTCCTGGGACCTGACCCTCCAACCTGAGATTCTCCCTCTACCGACCTGAGGCCATTCTTCTTACATTGATACTTTGATCTCACAGAGAACGACAAGGCTTATAAGAGGGAATGTCCTATCTGGGCATTCTAGGCCTTAGACCCAGTTTGGGCAGGTCTCTGAATGATCTGTATTTTAGGGTTCTTGTCTCCCCAGTCTTCACTCAGAGGGGCCCTCATTTTGTCTATCTCTTGGATTAAGTGATTCCTGGGGAACACCACATGTCTGTAAAATCTTAAGAAGTGCCCCTAATGCAAATCTTACAGTTTCATGTCCCAGACTTGAGGTTAGATGAGGAATTGCCAGAGAAGGCAGGGGGCAGGATGGGGTACACTCAGAGAAAAATGCTGAACCAATCCTTTTTGGGAGGTGGGAGGAGGATTCAGGATGGGAGGGGACATATGTACACCTGTGGCTGATTCATGTCAATGTATGGCAAAAACTACCAAAATATTGTAAACTAATAAGCCTCCAATTAAAACAAACTAATATTTAAAAAAAGGCTGAGTCAGACTCTTATGTGAATTGTTTTATTTAATTGGCATACCTTTAAAAATTGTACTTTACTTAATCATAATTCACAAATACTGTGTTTCATTACAAAATGAAAGTTTATGGTAACCCTGCATTGGACATATCTATGGTACCATTTTCCCAAAACCGTGTGTTCACTTGGGGTCCCTGTGCCACATTTTGTTACTTCTTTAAATATTTTAAACTGTTTCCTTATTTTATTTCTTATGGTGCTCTGATAAGTTTTCTTTGTTACATTGTAACTGTATTATAAATTAAAATTAAGGTATGTATATTTTTTAGATATTTTCCAGTAGGTGTACAATAGGGTTAACAACTTTTATAAGCACTAGGAAACCCTGAAATTCCTGTGATTTACATTATGGCAATATTCACTTTATTGCAGTGATGTATAACCCAACCCACCATATCTGAGATATGTGCACACTTCTAAAGGATAGGAGCCGGCCAATATGGCTTTGGGCTATTCTAATTGAAGTTATCTGACACTGCATAGAGAGACGACCTTTTTCTCACTATCATCTGTTTCTCCTCCTTATTGCTGTCATTTCCTGAGGTAGCCTTCAAGGCTTTCTGCCTAAAGAAGTGTATTGGAATATATCCAGAGTCCTTACTTTTATCCCAAGATACATTTGAGTGTTAAGGGACACAAGCTCTGCTTAGGATCAAGAGGAGTGTAACGGTGTCAGATCTAGAGGAATTCAGAGAGGAATCTAACTCCAGGCCTATCAGTCACTAGTGTTCCCCAGCAAGGGCTCACCGCCTGATGCACATAGAAGCCAATACTATGGAACGGGCTTTTGAGAGAAAAACTTAAATGCAAGTTGCAGTAGCAAGAAGACAGGAAGTGGGGCTCTCAAATCAGTCTCCTCAACCAGAGTTTGAGGTAAAATTAAAGGGTTTAAGGGAACTGCAAACTTGGAAGCTAATTGGCTAGTCTTGAATTAGTTCATGTAAGCTATTCATGCTGCTAGAAGCCAGATTTTCCATATTGAAGGACTTCATACAGTTCTCCCATGACAATATCCTACTCTGAGAGTTCAACAGACGGAACCCTCTTGGTTCTGCAGTCATCCTGGAAACATAGGCTCCTTTTTGGCACATGCATAGTGTTGTCTTCAAAAATAATTCAGGTTTGATTAATTAACAACCTGTTTTAAGGAGGCAAAACCACTTTAAACTGGTCAGTGCTTTATGTTTCAGTCCCTCCATTTCTCTTTGTATATTCCTCAAATTTGTGGGAAATTATCCTCAATTTGGTTAATGATTGTCAAATCTCTAGAAAATGATAATCCCAGGTCCCAGATTTTTGTACCACCAGGACTGGAGTATTATATAATCATTGAAAGGGTTGTATTAATTGGTATTTAAGAAAGGGGATTATCAGAGGCTTTGTTTCCTTCACATGTCTCTTTACAGGCTATTGCATTAAGTTTGACGTTTTGGTGCCTGGATGGAATTTATTACTAGTGGGTCAGCTGTATTGGCTCTTCCTGGTCACTCATCAGCCCACACTGAGCTTGCAGTTGATTCTAAGGCTCAAAATAGTTTTCATTTTGGCCAGCAAACAGAGCCTGGACCAACTGTCTTATCAATGCTTGAAGCCTCTTCCCAGCCTTCATGGATTGCAGTTGACATCAACCAGCACTCTTATCAGGAACTTGAGGTCTCTGGATGAGGCAGAAATGTTGGCTTCCCCTGGAAATCCCCTGCATTCATGAGAGCTGTAGGAAAGCCTTCAGGGCTTGTCTATCTGTGGCTCAGAGTGCTTTGTTCCTTTCTAAAAAAAAAATGGGCAAACTTGAGGCTTTGCCTGTTAATTTAGGACCCAATTCCATCTCTAGTTTGGTTTCTGGAAAACGTTGGCTGTATCAGTTCCCTGGAGAAACCACTGAGAAGAATGGACAGTCTCAAGGCGACCAGCTTGGATCTGAGGATTCACTTAAAGAACCCTGAAAAGATTTCCATTATTATATGTGGCTGTCAAACTGTAGCTTGAGAGGCACATGTGCTACCCAGCTTCCAAGGAATCTGTCCCACCAGTTCCAAGACTGGAGCCCATTTGGTCAGAGGCTCCTAATATTTCTGCCCCACCATGTGCTGAGGGCATGCTTGTCTACTGAAGAGGGTCCTATGGCAGTTCAGGCTCTGTCTCAGTCTCCATGTAGAAAACCTTATCTAGTGAGTAGGAGGCTGAGGGAGTGATTGCATCACACTGAAGAAAGTGAAAGAGGAAGCTGTCTCAGACTCAGGCAGAGCTGACTTTCAGAGAGCAATTCAGGAGCACATACATTTAAACACTGACTTCCTCACTTCCTTTCTGAACATCCTGGGGTTTAATCTTTCTGGCGGATGACCAAAATACTTTACCCGTCAAGCAGAGATCACCGACAAGCATATCTAGATGGCTGGACAATTTCCAGGGGAAATACATTCACTCCAAGGCCTCTGTGTAGCCCATGGCCTTTAAGACAACAACCAATGGCTATTTTTCATGGTAAAATTTCATTTTTAACATCACCATGCACAAATATACAAAAGTAGTTCAGTACTACCTCCCTGCTATTCTGGCTGATACAGAATAGCACTAGACTTTTTAGTGAGGAAATGCCAGAGGGTGTCCAATTGTATGAAATTCACCAGACAGATTAGGGTGCATTCTTCTGTGTGTGTGTGGGGGGGAGACTTTTCCTGCTTTATACTCCCTCATTTTACATTTATGCTCGCACCACAACAATGTAATCAGGGCTGGTTTCATTAAGAATACACTCATGTGGAACTCCAAGTATCATAAGAGACTATGACAAACAACTATATGCAAATAGAATGGACAATCTAGAAGAAATGCACAGATTCTTAGAGAGGTACAACCTTCCAAGACTGAACAAGGAAGAACTAGAGAATGTGAACAGATGGATCACAAGTACTGAAACTGAAACAGTGATGTAAACTTTTCCAATAAAATGTCCAGGACCAGATGGCTTCTCACGTAATTCTATCAAACACTTATAGATTCCATCACCCTCTTCCAAAAAAAATTAAGAGAAAGGAACACTCCCAAGTTCGTCATATGAGGCCACTATCACCTTGAGAGCAAAACCAGATAGAGAAGCACACACACAAAAGAAACGAAAAGAAAGTGACAGGCCAATATCACTGAAGAACACAGATTGAAAAATCCTGAACAAAATACTAGCGAACCAAAAAAGACAGACTCTTCCCTAAGTGGTGCCTTGAAAACTGCAGTTACATGTAAAATAATGAAATTATTATTTTAATATAAATTTATTTATTTTAATTGGAGGCTAATTACTTTAAAATATTGTATTCTACCAGGGACCAGACCCAGTTGGATCCAGGATGGACGGCATGACGAGAGAGAGATATAGATATAGAGACAAATAAGGAAAGAATTTGTAGTTAAGAGAATAATGGAGAGAAAAGAGGCTGATATTTTTTGGTTTATGTGGAAAGCCAATGAAGCCCCGGACAAGGGACTTGCACTGTTCACGTAGGCTGCAGGCACCCTCCTGAGTAGCAGAAGGTGCCTCCACCTTGGGCACCTTCTCGAGTGGGTCTTAGAAGCCCAGGCAGGAAAGTGAACTCAAAGGGCCCCTGCGCTCTAGGGAATAAGCCTAAAAAAGAGAGAAAGAGAGAAAGAAAGTATGACATGGGGAGGCCAAGCTTGTGAAAGACTCACAATTTTATTTTTAAAGGGAACTTATATACCTTAAGTTTTACATAATGGAAGATACAGAGTCATGCAGGGGCAGCATTCCTGACCCTTATCGATACCAGGCTTCTTTTTGCATACCTTTCCGTGTACAAAAGGTCTCAAGTGATTTACATTATCTTTTGGCCAGTAGGCCTGTTAACATTTTATGGCTCTTTTCCTTGATAAATGTTAATCAACCAAAAAACTCTTTTTTCCTTGAAGTGTTTTTTCTTTAATCTGTATCTCCTTCAAAGTACTAAATAAAGTTACATTCTTATAGAACAAAGGTGCAGTGGGTTACAACAAAGAAAGTACTTAACTCAAATCTAATGTTGCTAATGCCAGGGCTACTACCTGTTTTTTCTATATACCAAATATATAAACAAATAAAAGATATGAAAACTTGGCAGCAAGTATTGGCTAAACAATGAAACCCTTAACCAGTTCTATTCTAATGATTTTTAACTCCTTGAAAGGCTCTATATTCCTAGAATGTTTTAAGCCTCCTGTGTCTCTCGCAGTTGGGAGGCGGTAAACAATCCGATGCGTACTTGAAAAAGTATGGATAAACCTGTCAGGCGAGTTAGAAAGCCATCAGAGGGGTTTGAATTGAAACACTACAATTACATGCCCAGGAGACTTATAAACAAGAGATCTAAGTTAATTTTCTTCAGAGAAAGGTGGTCGGGGACAGCCCCCAGTTGGTAACAGAGGAGTTGGTGAAAAATAGCAGGACAGGCAGATTCTGGTTTTGGGGTAGATGCTCGAGCAGGTCCAAGGGGTCCCTCGAGTCCTGACTCGCCTTTGCCTGTCAGGCCTCTTCCTCATGACCTTTGTCATGGGTGGGATCTCCTGTGCTGGCTCCTGGCAGTACTGGTTTTGCCATACATCAAGATGAATCTGCCATGGGTATACACATGATCCCCATCCTGAAACCCCCCCACCTCCCTCCCCATACCATCCCTCTGGCCATCCCACTGCACCAGCCCCGAGCATCCTGTATCATGCATCAAACCTCGACTGGACATTCTCTAACACCATACACAAAAATAAACTCAAAATCTATCAAAGACTGAAATGTAAAACCAGACTCTATAAAACTCTCAGAGAAAAACCTAGGCAGAACACTGTTTGACATAAGTTGCATCAGTAGTTTTTTCTTTTAGTAAAATGGTTTTTGATCCACCTCCTGCAGTAATGAAAAGAAAAACAAAAATAAACAGGTGACATTTAATTAAAGTCAAAAGCTTCACCACAGCAAAGGAAACCATAAACAGACAACTCACAGAATGAGAGGAGATATTTGCAAACAAAGCAAACAACAGCAGAATAATCTCCAAAATATATAAATACCTCATGCACCTCTGTGTCAAATAAACAATCCCATAAAAAAGGAGGCAGAGTGTAGAAACAAACATTCCTTCAAAGAAGACATACAGATGACCAAAAAGCATATGGAAAGATGCTTAACATCACTAATGGTCAGAGAAATGCAAATGAAAAGGAAAATGAGGTTCACCTCACACCAGCCAGCATGGTCATCATCCCCAAATCTGCAAACAATAAATGATGGAGTGTGGAAAAAAAGGAACACTCTTGCACTCTCAGTGGGAATGCAAATTGACACAGTCACTATGGAGAACATTATGGAAGTTCCATGAAAAAAGTAGAGTTACCGTATGATCCAGCAATCCCACTCCTGGCACATATCCAGAGAAACCTATGATTCATAAATACACATGCACCCAATCTTCATTATAACACTGTTTACATTAGCCAAGACATGGAAGTAACCTGAATGTCCATCTACAGTCAAGTGAATAATGCAGATGTGGTACAATGGAATATTACTCAGTCATAAAAATTAAATAATGCCATGTGCAGCAACATGTATGGACCTAGGGAATGTCATAGTAAGTGAGACACAGAAACACAAATATCACAGGACAAAACTCATATGTGGAATCTAATTCTTTAAAATGACACAAATGAACCTATTGACAACATAGAAAGAGACTTTTGGATACTGAAAACAAGGTTATGGTTACCATTCGAAAAATGTTGAGGGAGGCGTACATTAGGAGCTTGACATAAACATATACACTGTTGTGTTGGACTCTTTGTGACTCCATGGACTGTAGTCCAAGAGGCTCCTCTGTACATGGAATTTCTAGGCCAGAACACTGCAGTGAGTTTCCATTTCCTACTCTAGGGGATCTTCCTGATCAAGGGACCGAACTTGCTTCTCGTGTGTCTCCTCCATTGGCAGGTGGATTCTTTACCACTGCACCACCTGGGAAGTCCACATACACAACTATATATAATAGGGATAACCAAAAAGGACCTACCGTATAGCAGAGAGAACTCTACTCAATATTCTGTAATAAACTGTATGAGAAAAGAATCTGAAAATGAAGGAATACATGTGTATGTATAGCTGAGTCACTTTGTTACACACCCGAAGCTAACACAACACTGAAAATCACTCATACTCCAAGAAAATAAGACAAAAATATAATACCACCATAATATCCAGCAATTCCACTCCTGGGAATACATCCAGAGAAAATCATAATTCGAGAAAGGTATAGCACCCAATGGTCATGGCAGCATTATTTACAATACCCATGACATGGAAGCAACCTAAATGTCCATCAACAGAGGAGTAGATAAAGATGTGGTCTGTAAACACAAAGGGGTATTACTCAGCCATAACAAGGAATGGAAGAATGCCATTTGCAGCAACATGGGTGTACCTAGGGATTGTAACACTAAGCGAATTAAGTCGGACAAAGACAAATATATCCCTCATATGTGGAATCTGATTTTTAAAAATGATAAAATGAACTAATTTACAAAACAGAAAGACAGATGAGGAAAACAAACTTATGGTTACTAAAGGGGGAACGTAGTGAGAGAGGGAGAAATCAGGAGCTTGTGATGTACATACACACACCATTATATATGAAATACATAACCGACAAAGACCTCCTGCATAGCACAGAAAACTCTAATCAATATTCTGTGATAACCTACATGAAAAAAGAAACTGAAAATTAATGAATGAATCACTTTGCTATGTACCTGAAATAAATACAACATTTTAAATCAACTATACTCCAATAACATTAAAAAAAAATAAACTGGGCATATATCTGAAGAAAACCATAATCTGAATAGGTACAAGCACACCCCGCGTCCGAGGTCAGTGGCGGACAGGAGGAGACAGCCCACATCCGAGGTCAGGGCGGTGGCCGAGAGGAGCTACCCCATGTCTGAGGCCAGGAGCAGCCAGGAAAAGCCACCTCGCACCCGAGGGCAGGGGCAGTGGCCCTGAGGAGCCACTCCATACCCGAGGCCAGGGGCAGTGGCCGAGAGGAGCCACCCTATGCTGGCGGCCAGAGGTGGCGGCTGGGAGGGGTAACCCGAGGAGCAGTGGCTGCGCGGGTGCAGGAGGGCCTAGAGGAGCTATCCCACGTTGAAGGTCAGGAAGGGCGGTGGTAAGGAGATACCCCTCATCCATGGTAAGGAGTAGCAGCTGTGCTTTCCTGGAGCAGCCGTGAAGAGATACCCCACGCCCAAGGTAAGAGAAACCCAAGTAAGATGGTAGGTGTTGCAAGAGGGCATCAGAGGGCAGACACACTGAAACCGTACTCACAGAAAACTAGTCAATCTAATCACACTAGGACCACAGCTTTGTCTAACTCAATGAAACCAAGGCATGCCCACGGGGCAACCCAAGACAAGGCAGGTCATGGTGGAGAGGTCTGACAGAATGTGGTCCACTGGAGAAGGGAATGGCAAACCACTTCAGTATTCTTGCCTTGAGAATCCCATGAACAGTATGAAAAGGCAAAATGAT